>APFE030687323.1:0-11391 GCA_000404065.3 Pinus taeda
CTTGAGACTGGACGAATCCGGGAGACGGTTCCACTTGGAGCCTGCGAAAGGATGAATCAGGTGAAATTATTCCTTTTCTGTACTTTATTTGTCTATAATAAAAGAAACACATGTCTTTGTTCCTGATATAGATCTTCTTCATGTTATGATATTCATATTATGATTCATATGTGAACGATTGTTTAATTGCATAACTAACTACCTTTCCTTATAATATGAAGATGGTTTCTTTATGATGTTTAGTCCATATACTGTTGCACTTTCTTGAATTGATTGTTTTGCAGGTCAAAGGAGCAAAAGGAACTCCAAGAAGGGTTTGGACCCTGGAAGGCTCTTCTCAAACTTAGGACCTCATGTACGCCCCTATCGTAGAGTTTTCTTATAGTAGCATTATGACTGTATGGAATGTGTGTTTCTTTGCATAGATAACCTCCAGTCTGCTAGGGTATTCACCCAAGACCCTAGGGGAGTTTATCCCACAACATGAACCCATGAGAAAAAAAATCTTTAAAAATTATATTTTTTAACACGTAACTTTCCATCGATGAATGCCACCTTGAAACCTTTGACTTCCATTTCTGAGATGGACACCAAGTTCTTCTTGCGATTAGGTACATAAAGAGATTCTGTAAATGAATTGAGTTACCCTTATCCAATTAAGAGCTAACATTCCCTACACCGTTTCTGGGATAGCTGGCATCGAATCCAAGTATAATCCCACGATTGCTTCCATTTCTACCAAATTAGAGAGTGCACCCATCTATTCGATGAAGTGCCTTGAAGCACTACAATCTATAAGCTAGATTCCCAAATAATCTGAAGGAGAGGGCCAATACAAGATAAAGCTTCTTTATCTTATCAGAAACAACATTTGATTCTTCACACTTGGGGTTCCTTGCTTTCTATGAAGAGTCGGCCATTTCCTTGATGAGCTGCATTACTTGTCATTCCTTTGATCATTGAATATGTCCCTAGAATGATTGTTATCGTCATCAAGTGATGTGTCCCTGCCATTCAGGCACTCCTTCGCATAATGGAAAAACTAGTTATCTACCTTCCACCCTCAGATCTGGCCTTCCAATGAAGTGATCTTTAGGTAGGTCATATTTCGATGCGCCATTCTGATAATATTCTCTGCTTCAACTTCACCCTTGGTGAATTTGAAGAGGGATGAGGAATCCACTGATCCTTTTGTCCTTTCCCAACTGTCTCCTATGATTTCTCTTTCACTATTGCTCGGGCATTGTCTTCACCTCAGATCTGATAACATGTTAATTTTAGGTGTGTTCTATGCTTAGAGCAATTTATTTCAATTTTCACAGTTAGCTCCATATCTTTTCCAGGTTAACAATCACATCATCATTAAAGTAAACTACAGATAGAACATAAACATAAATAGCAAAAGACAAGCCAAGACAAGAGGACACAAGATGTGGTGCTAGCCAGGGACAAACCCCGATGTGGGGAACCCTTGATCAATTCTTCTTATATGTTCTTCAATAGTTCAGCACAAAGAGAGAGAAATATAGTACGTTTATAACAGAATTCAAAACTTTGACTTATCTAGATAAGATCATAGATCATCTCGAAGAAGATGATACATGAGATCAGTTGAAGACATGCTGCTTCAAATAATTCTCCAACGTGACTCCTTCACCTATAATTATGTTGCATTTTGTCATCATGCTGCACCTCACCGCGCTGCACGATGCTGCACCCATCATCACTATGCTGCATCTCATCATGCTTCATCAATCATGACTGTACCCATCACTGTACTAGATTATGTGCCATTGCTGCACCATGTTGCCATCCTGACCTATGTGTTGGCTGTACCTTGCTTGCTTGTTGTCCCTAGCATGCTTGTTGTTGCATGCTAGTTGTCCCTTGCCTGCTAGCTGTAACATTGCATGCTTGGTGTATTTGTTGCTAAGCACCATACAATTGTCCCAATGTTAGTTAGTTGTCCCTTGCATGCTACTCTGCTTCAAAGACAAATGCTTTGGCTATTTCAGTAATTCTCGACAGTTCTGGCAGTTTCGGCTATTCCCGATAGTTCTGGCAGTTCTATTTGTTCTAAGTAGTTCCGATAGTCCCGGTAGTTCCAGCTTTTCCTGCAGTTCTGGCATTCTCGGCTTTTCCAACTTTTCCTGCAGTTCCGACATTTCTGGCTTTTTTGGTTTTTCCAACTTTTCCGACTTTTCCGGCATTTCCGGCTTTTCTAGCAGTTCCGGCAGTTCTAGCTTTTCTGACAATTCCAACTTTTCTGAATTTTCTGGCAGTTTTGTATTTTCTGGCAGATCCATCTTTTCCGTCTTTTCTGGCTTTTCTGGCAGTTCCGACTTTTCTGGCATTTCCAACTTTTCCAGCAGTTCCGGATTTTCCGACAATTCCGGCTTTTTCGACAGTTCCAGCTTTTTTGGTAGTTCTGGCTTTTCTGACTTTTCTGGCTTTTCTGACAGTTCCAACTTTTCTGACAGTTCCAGCTTTTCTTGCAATTTCGACTTTCTGCCCTCTGGATCAGGGCAACGTTATTCCTTAGGATCTCTCCTCCTACTAAAACCCAAAGACAAGTAGAGAGAGGAAAGATCCCAAGTGTGTCGAAATGACTTGAAGGCCACCTCTATTTATACTAAAACATTGAGCACATGTGGGGTTTATTTGGTTGCTGGCCGACCTTGACAAATTGTCTTATAACACAAATAAATTAATAACTCCATGAATACTTATCGGAATCAGATGATCTTTAGATCAATCCTACACCTCTCGATGAGAGGGATCCATGAAAAATATCAGCTGCCATAAATAAGATTACCCACATGGATTTTGGCTCTAGTTGCCAATTTTAACACAATCCAACATCTTACTGACCTAGAGCCTCAGTCGCTCCCATGACATGGGCATGTATATGACTGGGGCCTTCTAGTCACTCTCATAACAAGGGAATGCAAGCGACTGGGGTCTTTTTCAGATAGTTCAAAGCCAACAACCCTAGATTCTGTGCCACTTTTTCAGGGCCAGGTCTTATTCCACTACCCCAGAACTTCATGAAACTTCTAGAAATTAAAAGTAACATTGAAATAATGATACAAATGAAAATACTTGAACAAATATTCCTAGGCATGATCAAGGGCACCCACCTCTAAGCATTAACGTATATCCCACCATTCACTGGTTGAGGATTCCTAGGCCCATAGAGACAACACAAATTCGGCTTTACCACAACCCACAATGTTGTTTAGGGTTACTAGGCTAAGGCTTTACCACAATCAACAGTTTGGTTCAGGGATCAATAGGCCATGTGTTCTTTGTTTTAGAGATCCACCTCATTCAACTTCAAATCCATCCGAAAATCCAACTCCACTAAAACATGAGAACCCATCACCTCAAGGTTATATAGGAATGTCAAGGCTAGGTTGAAAAACATTGTCACACCTAGCAAAACGTATGTCAATGAAAAAAAGAGAACCAAGAACACACATGCATAACCATGCATGCCAAAACTATCAAAGAAATCACACATGCAAATCAATAACTACAAATAATCCCATTGTAGCTACTAGATCCTGCTCTTCCTTTCTTGATCTTGCATTCCTTTGCCTTCTTCGCTTTTCTTGATCCAATGCTGAAGTGCTCCAAGAAAACTCTAAGTGTCGAAGAGTGTGTGAGAGAGAGAATAGAGAGAGAGCTCAAAAAATGAACTGACAAAAGGTACCAACTGATCCTCAGAATCCTTTTTATTAATGAGGCCTCTATTTTCTTCAATTTCCATTATTTTCCTTCATTTTCCTCCCCACATGAAACTTGTGCCCTTTCACCTTCCTTTTCTCCTAATTCTATTTTCATAAATAAAATGTCAATTAATGCCTCATGCCTTTCCAAAGCCTTTGCCATTTCCTTATAATAAACCAAATGAACACCCACACTAGGATGTTTTTTCCCATAATTCAGCTTGGAATAAGTGTCCCATAACCTTGGTTATTATTTTGCCTTTATTAACTTTTATTACATGGAATTTTCACGAGGGTTGTTACACTTTCACCCAACTTCATTTATAACTCCTTTGCACAAGCTAGATAATCATGTATTTTTTTGAAATATATGGGTACAAGGGAAACAAAATCTTTCTCAAGTTGCACATTCTAAAATTCATCAACCTTGTTAAACAATGATTTTTTTCATCTAATTCCACACTTCATTTAAGTAGTCGATTTCACTAGTACAAAATAGAATATTTCCTTTTGATGTAGGTTTTCATGACACCTAAAACTCCATCCTTCTTCTTATTGAACTTATCATATTTATCCTTAGTATTATGAATGACAATCTTCGTGAATTTCCATAAGGAATTTCTCTTCAACAAAGTCTCCTTGTTTGGTGCACATATTGCATAGTTGTGTTCATTAAGGACTACAATGTGTTGCTTCAAACCCATATTACTTTTGTAAAATCTTAATTCAAAACCTATAAGTCCAAAGAATTGATATTTTCTAGATATTTGACTTCTTAAGAGTGCATACACCATTTTTAATCTTCCTATGATGTGATATCTTCTAAATGCCCTACAACAAGTAGAACCAAGATTAAGATATTCAAAACCTAGTCTTTGATACCATGCTATAATTCATAGGTGCATTGCAGCAATAGAAACATCTATCCAAGTAGAGTTAGTGATTTAAGAAACATCATTATAGAAATATTATATACAAAGTATGCCATGTTTTATTTCAATATGCAATGTATAAGAGTTTGTTTCTATTTTAGCTATGTTAATTTTCTTTTTTTATATTATTTAAAATAAATATCTATACTTTTTATTTTTTAAATTAAGATCGACCATCTCCTTATAATATGTTAATTTCTTTTATTTTTTAATTTGTTATTGCATTATATTTTACCCTAAATTAATATCTAATAATATTTCTAAAATTGTTATTATTCTTGCAAAGTGACTTTGACAAATAAAATTATGGAATTGGTAGGTGCTCTTAAAAGTGAATACACACACACACACACTGTGTGTGTACTAATATTTGTAATTAGGTTCCACCAAGGCATAAAATCTTGAAGTGACATGAAATCTTGTGTAACCACATTATTGGTGCTTCAAATGAATGCTCAAAATGGAAACTAAACACAACATTGAAAACACCTTTGTAGGAATTTCAAAGCAAAAAGTAGATGGTTCTAGAATAATTAGTTAGACAAGTCAATGAAGTATTTCCACTTAATGGTATTGATCATCTAATTAGATTTGCATGTAAGCTTTAATGTGTTTTAAGTTAATAATTAATTGACTTAAATTATTGAGTAAAAATGTGGACCTAATTCTAACATCCATCTAAATTAAATTCTCAACTTATAAATGTAGAAAATATTATGGCAACTACTTGCTAAATAAAATAAGATATAAATTTTCAATTAATAGGGTTCATAAATAAAAAATAAAATTGTTAATTTAATGTAAACATGTAGAAATGAATGATGAATAAAACATTGAAATGGTGAATTCGTTAAATTAATCATAACTTTACATATTATAAGTATAAACCAACTAATCATAACCAATCAAATGTACCCATATATAGAATTATTAAACAAGTAAAAGAAAATTGAAAATGCTTTTAGATCAAAGAAAGCCATGGGAGAAAAATACTATACATAGAGAGACAGGTGTAGGTGTAGGTATAGGTATAGAAAGTTTTTAGTCATAAATGAGATCTCTATGTAACCAATAGTAACCCAAATATTTTAACAATGGACATGAATTCCAAATAAACATGATGTTTTGGAGACAATATGTTGTTCACAAAAATTTAAAATAAAGTGAGATGAAGTGCCAAACAACATGAAGTCTTTACTAAATACACACTTAGATTTTTTGAATAATGTTTATGATAATGATAATGTTAGTCATATGGTCATTTGTATAGAAATATATACATGAAATAAATAAACATAATTTACTTCCACAAAGAAGTGCATTTACTTTTGTTTGGTGCTTGAATTTAGATTGCAACATGCCTTCCATTGGTAGCACTATTAGGTTATTGTAGGATTGAGACGATGAATTTACATATGATGCAGTAGTATGAAAAAGTTATACTTGTTCTATATTTTTCTTCCTTTTGTTGAATTATCCTTCCTCTCTCTCTCTCTCTCTCTCTTATATATAAAGAGAGAGGAAGAGAGAGGTTTTGTTGTCTAGTGTCATCAGTAATATATCAAAATAAGTGCATAAATACATAAACAAAGATCCATCAAGCTACACTTATATCCAAAATATACTCTACTACTATTCCATCAAGTAATCTATCTCATAAAGTATTCATTCTTTAATAACATATATGTGTAATCCCACTATACTTCTTGCCGAAAATGAAACATGATCTTAAACATGACACAACTCATTCTCAATACTTTTAGTTAATGAAATAAACTCTATTAATATATAAATTCATATTGCTAAAATAAATTAGTGCCTACTTAGTGACAACATTCACAAAAGGTGGGATTTCATCAATATTGAAACCCATGTTGATTTTTCGTAGAGCCTTCTAAACTGATAATCACTTCTAATGATTTAATTATTTTCATATTTGTTTCCATAATTAAGCAATTACACGTAAGACATAAAAAAATATAACATATATGCCAGTAGGATCATGAAGAAACAACCAAATAAAGAACACAATAATTTAACCTAGGAAAACCCACATGGGGGAAATCCAACATCCTTTTCCTTAGAGAAATTATTTAGTTCAACAAGAAACATTGCACCTAGATCATCTAGTCAAAGATAAGGTCAAATTGTTCAGTAAAATAGAATTTCTCAAACCCGTTCCATTGCGTCCTAGTAAAGTCATAAGCCTACCCAACAATCTTTAACTAATATGATTTGTTGTGGTATAAATTCAATTTATTTCCTTTCCTCAAAAAACCGGTCTTGTACGATCTCAAAAATTCGGTCTATTGCCTTACCTAAGAAACTTGGTCCTGTACCATCTCTAAAATTTCGTTTGCTGCTTTGCCTTAGAAATTTGGTTCTTCAACTTCCTTAGAGATTTGGTTTTATTCTTCAACAGATAATCTTCTTCTCTTCCTCAGATTCAACTTCCTTTTTTGCCTCAAATTTATCCTTTTGTTTAAACTTAGAAGGTTTGAGTTGCTTGCTTGGAAAGGAGGTCGAATGCCTCATATATATAGTAGGTTGACTGGCCGAATGGGTGCCTTTATGATTGGTATGAATTGACTAAGAGGAGGGTTGACTTGACTTCTTTAGATAAAAAAAATTCACATATAAAAAAAATCTGAATTTCTTGTTTAAAAATCAACATGAAGAACATGTCATATATTTTATTTTTTGACAAAGTCGTGAATAACATGCCTTATTTTCATTTCAAATACATCAATAACTAAAGTATTAATTATGAAGAACGACCGTAGCTACAAAATTCAACACACTTTCTTAGCTAGGGAGGTATTCATAATGATTCTCTAGAAGTTCTCACGTTGAAAAATTTCTCGAAGAAAAGGTTATATAATCCATCAACATCAACATCATTTGATTACCATAATCTAAGCAACAACTATGACACATGGTAAATCATCAACATCAACAAGTTACCATAATTCTTTTCAATGCCTATGACCTATGGTACATCCTCACCATAATCATGGTCAGTACTCCTGACACATGGTACATATGTAGCATTAATTAGTCACCATGATTTTGGTCGACGCCTTTGACCCATTGTATATTGACTAGAATTAGTTCACCATCATTTTGGTCGATATATTTGGCACATGGTGAATCTATAAAGTCCACACTCTAAAAGTTCATCCCTTCGTCTTTTTCCTTTTGAAATATGTCACTTAAAGCTTGTAACCCATTCAATCTTTCTCTTTGTTGCCAGACTTCTTCCCAGAAATTGGCTGAACTTCCATTCCTGATTTGTTTTGGCTGGCTAGATTCCATATTGTAGAGCCTTTCGGGGTGTCCCTTATTCTTAAGATTTCCTCTGGACTTGTTGGCATATTATATTTTTTTGTTCATATTCTTTTCCATAGGTCATTTCCTCCCTTCATCCAACGCCACCAAAGTTTAGCCCCCATTTCTTGGTTCAAGGAGTAGGGATCTCTGAGACCTAATCCTCCATCCATTTTAATTTTCACCAATCCCTTCCAGGATACCAGTGCCCATTTTCTTTGTTCCCTTAGTCCTCCCCAAATGATTTTTTTAAACAACTCCACCATCTTGGCGCACACACCTTTTGGGGCAGCCATTGCCAAGAGTTGATAGATCGGGATCGATTGTAGGACTGCCTTGACTAATACTACTTGACCTGCTATATTCAGTGTTCTGAAGGACCAATTGGCTAGTTTTCTTGAAATTTTCTCAATGGTTTGTTGCTAATTCATCATTCTTAGCAGATTCAAAGCTAACAGAGTTCCCAGATATTTTGTGGGTAGTTCTCCTGAGCGAAAACCAAGAATTCTTGTTAGAAAATTGCTGATGTTTCCTGATGTATTGAAAAAATATGTACAAGACTTTTCCTTATTAATTTGTGTACTAGAAGCTTCCATAAAGAGGTCTAGTATCTCTTTTATTCTTCTAGCTTATCTGAGAGATACAACACAAAACAACATGATATCGTGAACAAATTGCTGGTGAGTGATTGGTATGTTACTGCCCCATATCTGAATTCCTCTAATCTTCCTTTCCCTTAATTATTTTTTGGTGTATCTTCCTAAACTTTCTGCTGCAATGATGAACAAGAAGGGAGACAGTGGATCTCCCCATCGGAGTCCTCTAGAGGCCTTAAAAGTTTGAGAAGGAACTCCATTCACAAGGATGGAGAAGTTGGGCGAGGAGATCATGGCAAAGATCCATTCGATCCATCGATTGCAAAAACCAAAGGCCCTTAAAACCGCTTTCAAATAATCCCAATTAAAGTGGTCGTAAGCTTTGGAGAGGTCCAATTTAATCATTATACCTCCTTCCTTTTTAGTTTTCAGAGAATGCACTACTTCTTGAGAGACCACCAAACCATCTAGGATTTAACCTGTTTGTTCAGGGGAGATAATACTAGAGAGAATAGGCTTAAGTCTTTTAGCCATTAGCATAGTCATAATTTTATACATAACATTACATAGAGAAATGGCTCTAAATCCCTAGGGCTTTTCAGACTTAGCATCTTTAGGAATAAGGGATAAGAGAGTTGAGTTTAAGGTTGTACTTACCTTTTGATTTATTCTTGATTCTTCCACCACGTCCACGATATCTTGGACCAAAAATTTCCATCCTGCTTGGTAGAATTCCGTTGTAAACCCATTGGGACCAGGGGATTTATTCTTCTTCATCCCTTTCACAATCTCTTCTACCTCTTCCAGAGTAGCTTCCCTCATCAGGGCTAGATTTTGATCCCTTGTGATCATGCTTAGAATCTCATTGCATATTCTCTCAGTGGATCCTCGTCGATCTACCTTAGATTCCGTAAGGAGTTCTTTGAAGTGATTTACCAGAATTTGTTCCATTTCCTCATGCTGTGTTACTCATAGTCCTTCTTCATCTTTTATGGAGAAGATTCTATTTCTCTATCTTCGCTGGATCATTGCCTGATGGAAGAACTTTGTATTCCTTTCCCCTTCTCGTAGCCAGTTCACTCTAGATTTTTGTCTCCATAGAATATCTTCTTGTTTCCTTCTTTCTTCCATCTGCCCTATCAGAATCCTTTCTTCTTTGGCTAACTCCTCACTTCTACCTGCATTTATTATTTCTTGTTGGATCTTCTTCATCTTCTGATCTAGAAACTGTTGGTCCTTAAAGATGTTTCCAAATTCCTCTTTGTTCCATTTTTTGATGTTTCCTTTTAGTTCCTTTAATTTTAGTTGGAAGGTCTGCATCCTGTTTCTTCCCCTTTGTTGACTTTGTTTCCACCATTCTTCTACTTTCATCATAAAATTTTGATCCCTAAGCCAGAAGGCTTCGAACCTGAAAGGCTTTTTCTTGGGGCTGGCTTTGATGTCAAGTTCTATTTTGATCAGCCAGTGGTCTGATCCCATTCTCGGTAGAATCATTGATTCAATGAAAATGTCCCAATTTACAATATGTTCTGACAGTAGAAATCTATTTAGTATGGAGGCGATTTGATGTCTACCTCCCCTTCTGTTGTTCCATGCATAGATCTCGTTTGTTGTCTGAATATCTACCAGTCTTTTTTCTGTGATCATATCTCCAAAGGCTTCCATATCTGCATTTGTTCTTCTGAGGCCTCCCCTTTTCTCATTTAGGGATGTGATCATGTTGAAATCTCCTCCTACAATCCATGGAGAGGCTGGAAACATGGAACGTATAATTTGCATGTTCTGAAGGAAATTCCTGCGTTCGCCCAATATGTGAGGACCATATACATTGGATAAAAGCACCCATTCCTGGGATCCTATATTCATGAATCTTCCTGAAAGAATTCGACGTATGCTAATCCAGTCTTCAAATTGAACCCCCTCTAGATTCCAGAGGATTGCCACACCTCCCATGCTACCTATTATTAGCGTCTTGACCAATTATCTCATAATGCGGCTTGAAGTTGCTCATAACTTCTTTTAGTTTTTGTTCTTGAATTTTTGTTTCTTGAACTAGCATTATATTGGGTTTATCTTTTTTGAGTCTCTCTTTCAAATATCTTTGTTTCCCCTTACTATTCAGCCCTCTAATATTCCAGGTTGTGATGATCATTTCAACAATTTGAGGGGTTGTTGGAATACCTCCAACAATGGCACCACTCTTCCTGAGTTTACCAACATCTCTCCAACCATTTGGATGGTCTCGCTCATAGGTCTTCTTCCTCTTTTCCTTCCTCCTTTCCCTATAGTACCTACTTTTGTGCTTTTTCCTCCTTGCGTCCCAAGCTGTTCTGGCTGATTTGATATTACTGTCCCTCATTTCTCCTTGTATCTTTGGAACATGTCTTTGTTGTAGGAATTTACAAGGTAAGTTCCTCAGACAGAACACCAAAAGGACACCGCTCACAAACAGATCACAGATCAATACACTAGTATTTTGACGTGTAAAACCCTCAGAGAGGGAAACAGTCCACGGCCTGCGCCAACGTGGCTACTACAGGCAATTTATTAATAAAAGAATGAAAATTTACATAAGCTTCTCTAATGCACGGTGAACCTACAAATGACCCTCCATGCGCTTTAAATAGAATTCATGGACCAATCGGGTGTCAAGCCACGGATCAAGTGTCGGTAATACCGAGGAGAGAATGAACCGTCGGATCACTACATATCGTGACCGTCGGATTGAAGTTACAAAATGTACAACGGTAAAGAAACACACTTTACCTAATGCTAACCTAACTCTATACTAGACCAAGTTGAACT
>APFE030687327.1:0-41168 GCA_000404065.3 Pinus taeda
CAATAGAAACATGTCTATCCTTTACTACTATCACCATCATGATATCAATAGAGAATAAACATAACCATTAATTATATCGTAATCATAATATTAATAGAGAACATACATAACCATCACATTCGTTGATAATAGAGTCACGTTTATGGATCCTCAGCCTGAGTTACTCATAGACTAAAGTATGCAAGATAATGTCATATTAGAGTCAGGAAACTAGGGTGGGCACTACACAATCCACTGTCAATCTTGACCATCCTCCATGCCAATGACAAATCATAACCAAGAAACCACATGAATGTGCCATGCATGCCAAAACTAGTGAAGAAATCATACATGCAACTCGGTATCTGCAAGAAAATATGATGTAGCTGCTGATGCCAATGCCTTCTTGTGCTTTCCTACTCTTCCTTTGCCTTCCTGCTCCAAGAATCAAAGTATGCCACACCATCCAAGAGTGCTCCAAGAATCCAAGTATGCCACACCCTCCAATAGTGCTCCAAGAAAATTCTAAGTAACCAAGAGTATGGGAGAGAGAGAGAGAATAATGAGAGAGCTCCAAAACTGAACTGACCAAGTCTTCACTCTAAAGGAAGAAGCTTGCCAACTGATCATTAGAAGCCTTTCTATGAATGAGGCCTCTATTTTCTTCATTTTCCTCCTCACATGCAACCTATGACAATTTCACCTCTCATTTCTCCTAATTTCCATTATTTTCATAAATAAATGTGCTAAAATACCTTTTTCCTCTTTAATGCCTTAGCCAATTCCTTTGCCAATTTCCTTAACCATAAACAACGAAATGAACACCCCCTAAGATGTCCTTCCCGCCTTTCAACTTGGAATACATGTCCCATTATCTGTGGTATATATATATAATATATATATATATATATATATATATATATTACATGGAATTTTCACCACAGCTGTTTCAGTATCCCTAATATTTAATTTCCATCCCATGAATTAATCACAACCATGCTTGTTAATTCAATTGACACTGGGAGGAGTACACTTAAGGAGTCGAGTGGCCAATTCGCAGGTGCTAATGCATCGATCTCCATGTGCTTGTCACATGGGGGTTTAGGCATGGATTTTTGTGAATGATGAAGATGGGTTGGAGAAGATCCAATGGTTTGCTACGTTGCTCACAAATTCTAAACCACCATGGTCACTTTCTCCTCGTCATTTACGAGGGAACCCATTCTTTGTGGGGTGCTTTGCGGGAAAATGGAACAACTGCAAGTTTGGGATGTATAACACCGCTTACTTTGGTGCAAAGGTTCCGTGTTTTCACCTGGAATTACTTTAATGTCCTCGGTGTTTCCATTCAGTTGTACCACTTTGAACAGGGAGGAACAGGTAGCAACAGGGTTCGCATTTGCGGTCATTGTGACTCCCTCTTAGCGCACTCCCTTCTCCACCTGCCACGGGTAAAAGAACTTATTCCTATGTTGTGCTTACCATTTCTACTTACTTTTATGCTACACAGAAACCCTTATTTATTTTTTCATTTTATTCTTTGATTCTAGGTGATTGAAAATTACATCAAAACTGTTGCTACGGTCAGTTTGATCTTTGACCGAGATTTTTTGGCCATATTTTCTTCTTGTGTCATTACTGGTAAAACTCTATGTTCTAGTGTGGTTGCCTATACTCTTGACATATTTTTTTCTTTAACTTGAGATAATGGGTTGCTTATGAACCTTCGTTTCTTCTGTGTCCTTTGTATTTAGAAGATGCTGCCAATTATGACTCAAGTTTTAGATATTGAATAAAAATCAAAAGTGATAGCTAGGAGCATAGAGACGTTGTGTATGGTAATTTCTCTTCCTCCATACACATTAAGAGATGATCTCTTCCGTAACTATATTGAATCTTATGAAAGTAATTTATTTAGATAGTGCAACATTATTCTTTCTTCTTTGATTCTATTGTTCGATTCCCCAGGTGTAAGATAACGTGGAATTATTATGGTTCTAATTTGTTGATCCATCAATAACATATTTAAGGATTATAAAAAGTAAAATGTGTGAGTACCAGCTTAATGAAGAACACTGTGCTTTTGATTTTTATTCAACATCTGACAATTAAAACTCTTTTTTATCTTTTTATATGGTAATGATATATACCTTAAATTTGCCTCTTTTCATATGTAATATCTATGGGATTTCATCTACTTATGATATCAAATTCCCTCTTTGATACATGTAGACATTTGATCTAGTTCACGACAAATCTTTTATAGTCTAGGATTGAATCATACTGTTACTATAATTTTACGCTATACAACTACCCGAAATGATAGATTTGATATAAGATTGTTTCCTAGAAATTATTTTTAATCCTAGTGAGCCCTCCTCCTAACATGTCTAAACCCTTATGCAATTAAATCTTTAGTCATGCACTAATTATAGCTCAGGTCAAATATACGAATCACAAATATAAAGTTTCATGCAAATTGCAAACGGCGACATTTTTCTGTTGTAAGCAAACAAGAGTTGCTTTTGTATAAAAGTAATAAATTAAGACATAGACATCCAGTAATTTAGCGAACATAATTCTATGCACACATAATTTTCCATGTTAAATGATAGAATGTAAACCTTATACATTAAGAAATCAATAGCCAGAATCTCTAACCATTGACCAACTTGATCTTCTTGGGATAAACCACTTTCCACCCAACCATTAACCTTATTCCAGTGGTTGCCCCTGAGCTAAGATCTCGATACACTTGAATCAATAACCTCTTGTGATTCTTGTCAAGGTATTTTTATGCCTCGGTTCCCTGGTAGCATTTTCCTTAGCGACGTACCATTTTTTAGGTTTTTCCAACCCCATAGCATAGGATTTTTTCCTTTATCTCAGAAAAAGTATTTCCCCTTTTTCAATTAAATCCCACCTTTTTCTCCCGCGATGCTTTATTCACCCTTACTTAGTGTTATTTCCACACCGATTGATTTAATATATTTTTCTCTCCAATCATAGTAAATCACATTTAGCAACCCCTAGGGATTTTTAGGAGTATTTTTAGGGAAGATTATCTTATTTTTATCTTCTCACATTGATTCCCGAATTTGAAAATGATCTCTTTAACTCAAGTGTTTCTTTCCATAGTTGTTTTATTTTTTGCCATAGCATTTATTTATTACATCATCATCCTTTATTTCAAATTGAGTTCACTATGGATTTCCATCAATCACAATTAAACAAAGTTTACTTGAAAACAAAGAATATTTACATAGAAGTAGAGGGGTATCACAAAAAAAACCTAAAATTGGAATTACTTCAATGCGCTTTTTTATTTTGTTCATTTAATTTATAGCATTAAACAATTTTCACTTTACAAAAAGATCATTTCCCTTGTTTCCATCTCATGCTTCTTTATTTATTACATTTTTTCACTTCTTTTTTGTTTCTAGCAACAATAACATCAATGTGGTAATTCTTTATAAATATTTTGAGAATGCCCTATAGGACTCTTTTTATTTGCCTCATCCAAGTCTAGTTTGAAGATGGGTTAGATTAAGAAGAAACATAATTTTCATTATCATCAAACTTTTGTATTACGGATTATGCTCTAATGTCACACTTTTTCATGCATTTTAACATAGTCTGAGAGAGAAATATCCTTTATAAAAATAACATATTGAGTGGTTTCAATGAGTAAATTCTCACATTTTCATGTTTCTATGAACCTTTGAAATTTGCAAATGATAAGCATTTTAACTTAACTAATAAGTAATGAATGGTTGTTACTATGGGTCTATAGTGAATTCATTTATAATATTTTGACGAAATTATCACCCTTCAACAAAGGCCTATAATTTCTTCTTGCGTAATTAGAATGATTCCTATAGCGTGCATCCATAGGGAAATTTTTCCTTTCTAATTAAATCTAGAATGAACATGATTCCCTTAGTTAAACATAATCCAGACAAGATACATAAGTCAAATAACCTCTTATATGAAATTTTGAAAATAAAATGTTTTTTTTTCAAAGATTCATATTATCATTTTTAATTATAATTATTATTATCAATATATATGTATAGTATATATTCATAAAAAAAATCTTAAACTTTTTATAATTATTTTATAAAAATTAAATCAATGGACAGCATTATTGTTATATACCTATACAATTTATTAAAAATTTGTATGAGAAATCACCATATGTTTTTTTTAATTGACTTTTAACTTATGTACTATAATTATTATTTGAAATTTAATATTTTAAATAATTAAAATGATAGTTTTTGTTTTTTTTTTATTGCATAGGTTATTTTGGTCAATTAAAATATATTAATCACAATAATAATGCTTTGAATAAATATATATTTATATATATTATTTATATTATATATTATATATATATATATTATATATTTATATTTTGAATTTAAACTTAAATAATCTCAATGGTTTATAGAAAAACTTTAATTAATTAGACTTATAAGTATGAACTTTAATTATTTAGACTTATAAGTATGTCTATTTTGAAATAGGACTTTTAAAACCTTAATTTAATTATCAAGTAGCACAATCATATAAATTAAATGGTTTATAACATATATAACATCATCCATAATAAAAATGAAAAACTTAAATATACATTTGAAATTTCTAAAATTAAAAATAAATCATAAAAATAATTGAATTAAGCTTTTTTTAATTATTATAATTATAAAAAATTAATATATAATTAAACATATATACATTTAAAAAAACATAGAACAACATTCTTAAAACTCCTACTTTACCATGGATATTATTAATTTATAAGTAGGCCATATTACAATAAGATGGAGAAATATCATGCCTTATGAAAACGACATGCCCAAAAAACCATCATTCACTTCATATTCATAAATTTTTTTCAATTAATCAATTTAATTTAAAAAGTAAAAAATGCATAACTACTTTGGAGCTAAATCTCAGCTACTGATTTACGTATACTACTATGAATATTCTAGAATATTCTATGGAGGTTAAACCCCCACCATCCTTCTAATAATTATTGATAATTAAATTAAAATTTTGGAAACCTTGTTCCCAAATAGAGAGGCCTATCGACTTGTGCTTAATGATTATTAGGCGGATGGGAAGGATGTAATCTATATAAAATATTCTTTGTAGTAGCCATAAACAAAAAATTAGATTTATTTCAAAAGTAATTATACTCTTTCCACCATTTTAATTAAATTGATTAATTAAAAAAATGTCATATCAAAATGTGTCATATAAACACAGAGTTATGGTTTTTTGGAGATATGTTTTTTGGAGATGTAGTATTAGTAAATCTACTATTGTAAAAAAACTTATTAAAACTTAAAAAGCTAATGGAGAGTGCCATTCAACATTATATATATATTATATATAAATTTAAACCAACATTGAGAAAATAAAAACTGAAAAATCTAAAATAAAAAATAAAAACCGAAAAAAATTATACTTTTTCAAACTTATAAATAATTTTAATTTATTTATTTTGATAATCTAATAAATAAACTGTAAAATATTATACTATTTCAAAACTTATAAACAATTTTATAGTTTATTTATTTTTTGTTTTTAAACCATTATTTGATCTATTGTAATACAATGATAATGTGACAGAGGTCTTCGAGGAAAAGATAAATTTATATTATGTAGAAATATGTTAGGCATGGTAAATAACTCATTTTTCCATTAAAAAAAGTTTAGAGATAATAAAACACTACTACATGTAGGGGGGTTTTAAGACAATATTTGAGTCAATTGTCTTAATTTAAGACAAAAATAAACTCAAATGTTGTCTTAAATATTGTCTCTAAGCGGGTGTCTCAAAATATATTGTCTCAAAAATTTGTCTCTATAAAGACAATATAGAACACATATTATTATTGTCTCTATAAAGACAATTTGATTTGTCTCTCTAGAGACAATTTCATTTGTGTCTCTTTAGAGATAATTACATTTTTTTCTTTTTAGAGACAATTCCATAATTCAAACTATTGTCTCTCTAGAGACAATATAAAAAATTATTTTAAAAAAATAAATGTCCATAATTCAAACTATTGTCTCTCTAGAGACAATATAAAAATTATTTAAAAAAAAATAAATAAAATCATTTTGAATGTCTGTTGGCCCGTATCATTCTCACCTGGAACAGATTCGTAAGATAATAAACAGGAATCTTCCACACAATACAGAGTTAACAAAATGTGCGTACGCCTCCAGACGCTTAGTATGCGCGTTAGTATTAGATAAAGATTCAATTCAGACAGGGTGTTAGTAGCTAAGTTCCAACATATAGTTGATCAAGACACAATGTTCTGGCCATAGCTGATCAATAATGTCTGCCTGTAATTGATGAAGAAATTTAAAATGTCCAGGAGTAGGATTTCTTTAGAAGGGTAAAATCACTAAAAGCATGATGCTTTAAAAATTTTAAGGCTTACTTCAGGTCTGCTTCGGAGTAGCCTGTATGAAGGGTAAGTGTTTTGTTCCAACATGGATCCTTCCTCAAAGTGCATCGAGCAGTGTAGATAGCAGCAGCAGCAAGCATTGATGGATCGTAGATAGTCCATGTGCTTTATGGACATATCTTGCCATGCCAAGCACTTAATATGCAAGAGGCTTATAAAGGGATAAGAGGCAAAAAGAGGAAACAAACATATTCAACAATAAAATAGTAGAATGAACGAGAAGTGAAACACAGCCAAACCACATAGTCTCCAATTCAAATATAAGTAGACAATACTGGAATCCATTATATGATTGCAAAAAACACAAATGTTTTCATGTCATTGTCAATAAAATTGAATGTAGGCTAAGAGCATCATGCTTTGAATTCCCCGAGACTCTAACCAAATATTTTTGTTGAATTTACAATTTCTTTCATCCAATTTACAATGTCTTTCATCCATTAGGACATCCGAACATGCTGGAATAAGAACACAACACATACTATTCATGTTCTTGAATATAACTTTAACACCATGTATAATCATAATTCCACAAGGCTTGGTAAGCAATAAGAAGCACTATTTCTATACAGTTAAAAAGTGGCCATAAAAAGATTTGACACAAGTTAGCAAGACTGATGGTCCCAATGCACAATTATTTTGCCAAATCAGAAAATACACATCTTTGGGGATGCACACTATTGCAAATCTAGAAATATTTACATTAATCTAGGTGAAGAGAGCAATTCTCCTAGTTAAGCAGATAACTAACTCTCGAAATTCTTCTTTGGCATCTCCGTCACTGTCTTTAAAATTTGATAATTGTCGTCAGTAATACTTCCTTGTGTCCAACGTTTTAACATCTCCAAGGTTGCTTTTGGCTGATCCATTGGGACCATATGACCTGCATCATGAACCTAGAGCAGCAAAATAGAAGATTCCATAAGGAAGAAATTTTCTACTTGTACAACAAAATCAAAGATGATCATCGAGTGCCTTTTACCTTGAGAAAACTGAGTGGTCCATAACTGGTTATTAAACATGCTTCCTTATCGTCTACAAGGAAGGATTTTGTAGGTGCCTTCTTGAAATTCTCACTTCCAGACCAATCCATGGAATTCACTCACCTTTGGATTCCTTGAAAGACACATAATTTGAACAATTAACTTTTCAATTTTGAAGATTAGACTAACAAGCCTGAAAAACACAACTGCAAATAAGTTAATAACAGACTTAACACCTAAATCATAAAGTCATTGTCCAAAACAAAAACAATATGTTATATGTATACAATATCATTACCTAACCAATTGCAAATGAGATCATATTCTCCTGCATAAACTAGAAACTTAACACCATCGTCCAAGAGTGTTGGAATGCCAACTTCCATATTCCGCATCCAGTCAGTAAGCATAGCTTCATAAACCAAGGGGCTATAGGAGACAAATTTTCGGCTGCCAACCCCCAGGGCATCCCTAACAAAACCCTGGTTTAAGTAATTCTCCATATTTGAAAAATCATAGGATAGGCCACCATTACACTCCTTCCGAACATCATAGTACTGCAAAATATAAAATAAAATAATGAAAACTAATATCGTAAGATATATAAAACAACGATGACAAACTACATTTTAAGATACAAAATGCTGATAAAATAAACATAATGTCTGGTTGTCCAGTATTTAGAATTTAAGTCTTACATTGATATTCCCAACTAATGCCATAATGGAATTGAAAATTGAGGTGCACACCAAGTATGATGCAAAGCATGTGATAGTCCCTTTGGTACCTGGCAAGTTATCACACTGGCTATAATCAGAACCTACATTAAGAACCTTCGATAAAGGATCCAACATAAGATCAGCCGTAACCAGTTACTTAAAACACTTCACAAATGGTAACTAAGAATCATAAAGCAAACAACATTTATCCATCAAGCTTCTCGCAATTTAAAACATAGTAACAAGATTTCAATATGAACACATACAAATCTAGTTCAGTAAACAAAGTATACATCTCGTAAATATGAAAATATGCATTTTGTTCCAAATTTTAATAGGATTTCAGCCCCATGAAAAAATATTCCTTGAAATTTGATGACTAGTTTATATTTATAGGTGTCTATTTCTGAGATTTTTGGGATGTTTTTTACGGATTAAAGGCCTACAAGTATCAAATACATGAGATATATTATCAAAAACAATAAAAAGTGGACCATACTGCAAAATGTTTGTAAAAACACACAATAAACAAGAATGAACTAACTAGAGGAGGGAAAAACATCACCTATGCACAATATTTTGAGATCCAGATAAGCCTTCACTACTGTTATGGAAAATGCTTGCACAAACAACTTAAAAAATACATTGAATATTTCAAAAACCACATCAACAAACAAGCCTTCTATAGCGGATAAGTGTTCAAAGCCCTTAACACAAATTTTATGGATTGTACTTACTCATTATGTACTGAAGCAAACATAGTTCAACCGAGAAGAATGCTAGATTTTCCATCTGAATAATAGATAGTACGACTTGTCAGTACAGTAGGGTATTATTAGGAATACAATAAAGAAAAGTAATTTAAAACATGAATGCTAGATTTTATGAGGCATTTTCGAAAGTAGATTTGATCAATGCCACATAGGCTACTTTCAACAATATAAAAAGTGGTGTCATTCAAAACTTTACCACTTTGTTGGAATCAGTTGCCTTTAGAAACTTGAGGAGGAATACATATGGCCGAGTGGGAACTGTAAGCTTGAAGTTCAGTTGCTTTATTATCGTAGACTCCTGCGAAGAGTTATTATCAATTGATCAGTCAATCTGAATGTTTGGAGACTATGTTGCAATCAATGACAAAGAATTATCAATTAGAGCTAATTACCATGGCCACTATCTGTTCTAACGTGCATTCATTTGGGAAGATGCGGATGAAGTCATTGACCTGTAGCCAAGTATAAACCAACTCTTATCAATATTGTGTTACCTATTATAATATAATTTTTGTGCTGATTCCAGCATAAAGCATAATCTTCTGTAGGAGTAGATATTGATGGTGTATGTACTTTTATACATCCAACAAAGTGTTCTTTTAATTAGATATATACACATCCTTTCTTACAGATGTCAGCAAGTCATCCTACCTGTGGAGGGCAGACTTCTTCATATTTTCTAGCTATAAACATTGCAACGATAACAAGTAATGGCAAATTCTTCCTTGCAATACTCTGAATAAAAAGGTATCTGTCAATGATGTTCATAGTGAGATACAACGTCTTTGGCATTAATTCCAACTCCAGATGCACCTAAAAATTATAAGATTTTGATGTCAGGTCTAAGAGATAGACCATATAAATCTCTTTTAGATCTAAGTTTGATAGCAAATGGAAGTTGGAACTAGCATAGGAACAAAGTTATACGTGCACCAACCAATCAATCACGATTTCCCTCATCTTTGCGTTGATTTTAACTTGGTTTCTCATATAATCTGGAGGTATGCTACTCACATCCTAGGCATACATGAATGCCAAATTTTAGTTAAGGAAAATAAAACTTTACCTTCAACCTAATAAGAAACTGCAATCATTGACAGAGAAACATACCTCAATTGTCCTATAGAATTTGTATATATCTTCAACGTATTCAACAATTGCCAATTGGTTTTCAATGTTTCCATCATCAATGCTAGGAAGCACCTGATGGGAATCCATGAATGCATCCTGAAATACATTCATCAAGATTATTAATCATTTTCAAGCGACTTACATCATAAATAAACACAACACTAACTTGAGGCTATCAAGATAACTAATCATTTTCATCCAACTTACAGCATGATTAAAGACAAAGCTATCTTAAGGTTATAAAACTTGCTAGTAATTTGGAGTGGACATGGATACTCTTTGGTTTGTGTATATTTGTTGAACAAGAACAAGAAAAGTATAGGAGAGTGACACAGACCTCACTTTGAGATGTTAGCATTGCAGTCTTTGGTTTGTGTATATTTTTTGAAGAAGAACAAGAAAAGTATAAGAGAGTGACACAGACCTCACTTTGAGATGTTAGCATTGCAGTGAATGATGGTGCAATGGGTTTCCTGGCTTTCAGTTGGCTAGGTATTTCTAATCCCCCTTCTTGTGCACTTGATTCGATGTTATCACTAATACAAATGACAACGTCATTGCTGGTGGTGCAATTGTCATCATTGGGTAAGTTGGAAAGGCATAAAAAAGAAACATAGCCATGACATGGATCTGAATAATTCTCATGAACATATCTCAGCTCATTTCTTCCTGCACTTAAGTGGAAGTCAACCATGAAGTTTGCAAATTCCCTGGAACAAGTAAATCAAATGTTATTCCTTAACAACGCACAGGGTTAACTAAATGTGCACACACCCCAGACAGTTTGATGTGCACATTAGTCAATCTTTCCCATATGTAGAATTAGATACAATTTCAAACAGGTTGCTAGTAAATTAGTGCTGTAGCAGGTCCACTAGGTTTTGGATATATAATCTATAGATTGCGTAATTCATGGAAATTCCTAAGATATTTAGGAGTAAGTATCCTTTGGAAGGTTAAACTCATTAAAATCATAGTACCTTGAGAACTAGAAGACTTACTTGAGATCTTCTTTTGAGTAGCCTGTGTGAAGAGCAAGTGTTTTACTCCAACATGGATCCTTCTTCAAGGTGCATTGAGTAGTGTGGACAGCAGCAGCAACAAGGATTGATGGACTGTATTTGATAATTTTGTAATGAAGCAAGCATAGCTCAACCAAGTAAAATTCTAGATTTTCTATCTGAACCATGCATTAATACATTTAATTTTTAATAGTAAAGGAGAGGATTATTAGGAAATACAATGAATAAAAGACATTTAAACCAAAATCTCAGTTTTCCAGAAGCATTTTGAAAGTCAATTTGATCAATACATCATAAGATTATTCTGACAATACAAAAGAAACAATGCAGTTCATCACTTTACCACTCTGTCACGACCAACTACCTTGAGAAACCTGACAAGGAATACATATGGAGTGGGAACAGTAAGATTGAATTCCAATCGATTTAATATTGTATGCTCCTGCCAAGTATCATTATCAATGTATCCCTCACACTGAATCTTTAAAATCTATTGTAATTAAATGAAACATAAAGATATCAGCTAGAGATAATTACCATGGCTACTATCATTTTGGATGTGTATTGATATCTTGAGATGCAGATCAATTCATTGACCTGTAACCAAATATGAATTGATTCTTCTTATGTCAATATTCAACAGCCAACCAGGTATTCTATCAATTAGATATATACAAAATGTTTCCTTACAGTCATGCTTATCGATGTCAGTAAGTCGTCCTACCTAAGGAGTGCAGGTATCTTGAAATTTGCAAGCTATAAACATCGCAACGATACCCACTAATTGTAATTCCCACTTCCTAGCAATACAAATAGAAAGGTATCTATCCATATGTTTACAGTGAGATACAATGTTTCTGGCATTAGTTCACATCCCCATCCTTTGAAAAAAACAAGAATGTGGACACTCAAAACCGAGAACAAACTGAAAGTTGATGTTACTGCAATTCAAGAGCATGTCCACAACGTGGAATTATTAATAGTAAACTACTTGTGTTGAATTTAACTTAAATTCATTGAAGGTAATAATTCTGGAGTTTGATTTAAGTGGGAAGTCAAAAGGAGTAAACCATCTAGCTCAGTAGTTAAAGCCCAAGGTTCCTAATCTTATATACTAAACAACCATCACTAAGATTAACATACAACAATCATCATACGTAGTGGGTTCAAACCCCACCCTAGGCAGGTGTCGTTGTCTATTAATCAATTTCCAGTTTGGGAAAAATTCAAAAAAAGCATCGTAGGGTGTGGATTCGAATCCCATGGTATGCAGGTGTTCGTTGATCATTTAGATTTATCCTCATCCAAGATCCTTGATTCGAACCCTAGATAGGCGGGGGTTGTTAACTATCAAGCTTCTGTTTTGGAAAAATAAAAAACGAGCACAAAACAAACATCGGCTAAAGCCAAATCAAAGTCTTCATTAATGCGCCTATAGGATATAAACATTATGTCTCCCAAAAATTACCACCAAAAACTATAAACCCTCACTAAAAAAAACCTAAGAGCTTGTAAAATTTACATTCACAATCAAGCTGGACAAAAATCATGTCGATTCATGAAAAGAAATAAACTGCACAATACAAAGCATAAATTCTCTTAAAATTTCTTCTTTTGAAACAAACTTCCTAGCCAACATTATTTTTTTTATTTTTTATTATTTATTTATTTTTTAATTTAATTTAATTTAATTTATTATTATTATTATTATATCTAATTGAGGCAATATAAAGAGAAACAAATAGTACATCCAAGAGATTTTGAAAGTTGTAGCAAAGACAGGGTGAAAACCTGGATACCCTATGCATACTGGGAAGCAGTAGGGACTGACACACCAAATACAAGATTTACTTGAACAAAATGCCTAGGATATAAAATAGATTGGCAAATAAGGTCACCGATTTATACACCAAACCTATACAGGGACATGTGGGATTCTGGGGGGGTGCTGCTTTGGAGGTCTGTAGTAGCATATGTAGGAGGATCAACCTTGTGAGATTTCTCTAACATTTCCCTGAAACGTTTCATGACCTCCTCATACTTATTAGGTGGATCAAAGCCGTGGAATTTCTCTAACATTTACCTGAAAATCCTCATGATCTCTTTATACCTATTGAGCGTAAAATGGGCCATCATTAAATTATTAAAAGTCAATGTACTCAGTGTCATCTCAACCTCGTAGATGGTTTTCAGCATATCGAACCAGGCTTCCATGTCCAACCTAACAATGAGTGCTCAAAACTATGTTATATGTAACGAGATTCCATATAACACCAAGTTATTTAATAAATTTACAAAGAGAAAAACATTATGCCCTAATAAACATTATTGCCCTAAATTTACACTCAAATTCAGGACGGAAGGGTTAAATGTCTGTCGGAAATAGTGAAAAAGCCAGAGTTGCCTGTGGCTGACTATCCAACAGGCTTGAATTTTAAGCTTCAAGATTTTGAAGAGACAGTCCTATTGCAGCAACAGTAAAGTGGGAAATCTCAGATATTGGGGATAGTGGGGTTAGGTGGCGTAGGAAAGACAACTTTTGCAAAAAATTGAAAAAAGATGAGATTTTAACCCTTTTTTTCATGTGGCCCCATACCTTTTAAAATTGACAAATATATTTGGAGTAAACATACTGAAACCTTTCCACAACTTTTGCAAAACATTGAAGAAAGATGAGATTTTAACCCTGTTTTTCATGCGGCCCCATACCTTTTAAAATTGACAAATATATTTGGTGTAAACATGCTGAAACCTTTGCACTACTCTACTAGGAATGGAAAAGAGTATATATCAAGACTATAGGAATGGAAAAGAGTATATATCAAGACTATTGCATACAAAACAACTAGTACCAAAATGATAATGTTGATGTCACTAAGTTCTAAACATTGAAAATAGATACAATGAAAAGAAAAGCACCTAACTCAATCAATATTTCCATACTATTGAAATATATGTCCCCCAAATCTAGACTAAATGACCTAAATTCACTACCCAGTGATAGATAGAGAAATAGGTACTTTGAGGCCAAATGTTTTAAGAAAAAACTAGATGATAACATGGGTAAAAGTATGGAGAATATTGTGAACCCATATGTTAGAAAAATGAGATAGGGAAACTTGTAGTAGAATTAGTGTTGGTAATCTTCTAGTATGAATGTCACTAATAAATTTAGCTCCGATTGTACTCAAATGTTTTTATAAATATCCTCCATAATATTCCAAGGAATTTAATAAAAAAATTTGAGATCAGAACTAGTTTTAGAAATCAATTTCAAGAGACAAAATCCAATAGTCCTAAGAATAAAAAAGACAGTCCAATTCCTTCCTTGTATTTGGGGATTAACACTATCTTCAAGTTGAAATAAATTTACATTTTTCCAATTCCCAAGTGAAATTTCAGATCCATGTTAGAAAATTTGTAAACTCAGATACATGTAACCAGTATGATGTTTGCACCAAAAGAGCCTAGGTTCCTTCTACAACATTCATGGAAATGAGATAGCCATCATCTCTTTCATGGCACATTAAATAAAGAAACTAACACAATCTCATGTAAATCAAGATCTAGAATGCACCTAGACATAGGAAACTCGAGGATGAATATCTATCTTGAGTTCACACAAACGGTCGATGTATGCATTATTGTAACTCTAAATATCCAGCCTAAATTTAAATAGATTTGGCTAATGTATATGTTAATTTATAGAAATGTATTTCAAAGAAAACCCAAGTGCCTAGAGAGGGGCTGATGACATAAAATTGAAAACCCAAATCATGGTTACAATACTTAAATATAAAATGCTATGTTGTTTAGTTTGAACATATAAAGGAACTTACAAGGATATCTTGCATGAGAAGTGTGGGAAGAGGTTTGAAAGAGGGAAATATGGCATCATTTAAAACAATTATTTTCTCAGAAACCACTGTGTGCAGATTGTTGCATCTTTGAAGCTCTCCTCCTTTCCATTGTCCAGAAAACTTCATAAACCATTTTTTCCATCTATACATAACCATCGTGAGAAACGACAATAAAATGGGACTAGACCTTCCATGTACTACCAACTTCAATTCTGCCCATTTTGTGTTGAACTCATGGAAGACCGAGAGGCCACAAAATTGGTGCAACATAAAATTTTAAAATGGGTTTATGAGCAAACTATAGAAAAACCCACAACAGATTGAGAATGAGTAGTTATGTAAGTATAAAGGTCCCCGGAATACAAGGTTCCCATTGATAAACAAAACGAAACCTCAATACCCTTAGAGGGGCCAATAATAATGTAGAAAAGCCCCCGAAAATTTAGATTGAGATAGTAAATTGGATTATCACAAATTTTTCTCGTAATCCACGATTCAACTATAGCAAATTATAAGTTCCTTCCATGGAAATAAATCGAGTAATGCTGGAAACACGAGAAAGAACTTGTTGACTCAACAATAAGGTAAGATGAACAAAACACATCCAAAAACAACCAACTCCATCGAAACCTTTCGAGAGGACACGCGGGATTCTGGGGGGTGCTGCTTTGGAGGTCTGTAGTAGCATATGTAGGAGGATCAACCTTGTGACATTTCTCTAACATTTCCTTGAAACGTTTCATGACCTCCTCATACTTATTAGGTGGATCAAAGTCGTGGAATTTCTCTAACATTTACCTGAAAATCCTCATGATCTCTTTATACCTATTAAGCGTAAAATGGGCTATCATTAAATGATTAAAAGTAAATGTACTCAGTGTCATCTCAACCTTGTAGATGGTTTTCAGCATATCGAACCAGGCTTCCATATCCAACCTAACAATGAGTGCTCAAAACTATGTTATATGTAACGGGATTCCATATAACACCAGGTTATTTAATAAATTTACAAAGAGAAACAACATTATGCCCTAATAAACATTATTGCCCTAAATTTACACTCAAATTCAGGACGAAAGGGTTAAATGTCTGTCGGAAATAGTGAAAAAGCCAGAGTTGCCCGTGGCTGACTATCCAACAGGCTTGAATTTTAAGCTTCAAGATTTTGAAGAGACAGTCCTGTTGCAGCAACAACAAAGGGGGAAATCTCAGATATTGGGGATAGTGGGGTTAGGTGGCATAGGAAAGACAACTTTTGCAAAACATTTCTTCAATATGAAGAAATCAGATTATCACAGATCCTGCTTTTTATTTGAAGTTAGAGATAGTGCAGCTAAAAACTCTTTAAATTCGTGGCAGAGAATACTTCTTAAGGCCAACATCTTTGCAAGGGAAAGACATCAAATTGAAAGGAAAATACCTGTGGAAAATAAACCCTTTGCTGTCTTCCTTGAAACTTCTAGCTCAGCTTCGAGTTCCTTTGCAAAATAACAGTGGAAGCCCCAACATATATAAACTAAAACAATTTAGCGCCAAAAATATTTTCGGCCTCTACACCAAAAAAGTTTCGGTGGTTTTAGCGGTATGTTTTCCATTTTAAGATGGCCTAGCCTGCTATTTCCTGCTATATCTCGCCCATGTATCCCACTTTTCATAAGAATGAGGGTCTTAATATCTATCTCCCGCCACCCACGAATAAATGAGCATGTACTTTGATGCCGTTGGGCCTCGTGCCCTTAATGCCCATCATAGTTTCGAACCATCCATAGTCCACCCCGCTCTGTCTCTGTTGGCAATGAATCAATTTCATCGATAAAGATCTCTCCATCCCCTGATCCAATCCGATCCGAGTAAAGTAGCCCATCCAAGTATAGTGGCCAAGTAGAGAGTAGCGAAGTGAAGGGGACAACACATTGTGAAATAGGATTGTACATATACCATTGTCAAATAGGATTGTACGTGTACTTATATAATCTAGAGAATAGTCAATCCTATAGGGGATTGCCAATAAAGAGGCACCAACAAAAGGGAGGAAGGAGAGGCCTTTCTGATATGAGAAAAGACCCAAGAAGGTCTTGAAAAATACAACTATAATGTCATTTCCCTGGGAAAATGAAAGATAGAAAGTAGTCCATCTAATACATTTCCTATGAAACCCTAGTCTCGTGGCTTTAATAGATCAATAACATAACACAAGCACATTCTTGTCAACAAGACTGCAATTTCATAACCAAAACCAAAATTCTGAAAACGAGGAATTATTCCTCTGAGTTCGACCTAGTCCCTCTGAGTTATTATAACAAAACCCTTAGCCTTAGGCTAGAGAAACCTGTTAGAAATACATTATAGGGATGGTATTCCGTCCAGTTCACGGATGAAGGATGTTAACTAATATCCCTAGCCTCGTTCGACAAACAAACACATACCTGGTAGTGGGCACCAAGAAACTGGTAGACCCAACCGCAATTTAGCATGACTCCGAGGACCCACACCATAGCCAACCAGGGCTGCACATTCAAGTAGAAAACAAGATGACTATGTGATGACAAAACAAGAGAAAAGCTATAAAACTCAGATACTGTTTAAGTTTAAAACCTAAAAAGAATATGCGCTTACCTGAAGAGACTATCCAAGTTGGAAACCCTTTCTGAAAATAGAGACTGTGTCTCAGTGCACATCGTGTTATACCACTGAAAAGAACCAATTTCAAAGGCAACCAGAAGTGGGCAGCTTGATCAAAGGAAAACTATGGCGAGGTAAAGCAGTGGGTAGAGAACCATAACAAAGAAAGACAAAAGTGAACCATTGGAAACCCTTTCTGGAAACAGAGACTGCGTCTCAGCACACATCGTGTTATACCACTGAAAAGAACCAATTTCGAAGGCAACCAGAAGTGGGCAGCTTGATCAAAGGCAAACTATGGCAAGGTAACGCAACGGGTAGAGAACCATAACAGAGAAAGATAGAAGTGAACCATTTGAGGACTCAACAGACTAACACTCCCAGCTCGACAACCCTGGGAGATCACCTCAAGGCACACAATGTACCAAGATCTAATGCCACGACCATTGGATTTGGAAGAGGCATCTGCACCATAGAACTGATGCATATTCCCATGGAAGGATTCCAACTGGAGGCTCCTTGTAGTCGAACCATGCATAACCTTAGGCATACGACAACCAGGGTACCAACTGGAGGCTCCTTGGCAGTCAAACCATGCATAACCTAGGGCTCTTAATACTTAATATATTTTAATTTAAATCTTTTATGTTAAATTTATTAATAACAAACATATATTTAACTTAATTTGATTTCTTATAGGTTTAAGAATATTAAATTCCATAAGAATTTTAAAATGTTATGTTATTTTACATAGGTTAAGGTTCCATAAAAATAAGGTTTGAAGTTGCTTTTTTGAATTGACTTATTATTGATCTACTTGTTGTACTATAGGTAGTGTATCTATTTTATAGTAAGTAATCATTGTACTATTGGTGATGTCCGGGAAATGTAAATATTTGATTTTAACTGTGGTAAAGGACAAAACTAAATATGACACTGGTAACTGTTGAAATTAATAGTATTGTTATTATTATTGTGATCTTTTAAATATATACATACATATATACATATACTATACATATACATATACTATATACATATACATATATATACATATATATATATATATATATATATATTAATGTTTCTTGAAATGCTGGCAACTTCTAAGGAGGAAGTTGAGAGACGACAGTTGTTAAAACTGTAATCAAACTACCTCCCCTAACTGGAAGGCTTCCAGGAAAAAGGAGAGGGTAGACAAAAATTCGGTGCTGTAAGGATAGGCAGAGAGAAAAGGAAAAAGAAGGAAAAATCTACGGCTAAGTCTGGTAATGACCAGATAGCCAAGCACTGAGTGCAATCTTGCTGAGGATAGTGATCTGGCAAGCAAAAGCTAGGGGGAGACTTTGGTCTTGAAGGACGAGTCTCACGGTTGGGTGGTCAAACAAAGAAGCAGCAGGAATTTCAGGTGAACCACTGAGGAATTTTATCTGCTAGGCAGCGACCAGGTAAGTAGGAAAAAATCCCTTGGACATCTGTTACATTATCTACTAAGTTTCTTGGTAGGAAATTTATATATTTTTACATAGGAATTGGGTGAGGATTCTGGTTTATTTGAGTTATTAATAGATAACTGTATATAAATAGTGTTCTTTTACCCCTCAGTCAATTGCAAAACAAAAATCAGAAAAACCTGTGCGGTGGAAGAAATACCTTGAGCGAGGAAATTCGAAAACTGAGATTAGGGTCTGAGGACTAATCATAGAGACTTTTCTGAACAGTAAATAGCTCGGAGATGTAAAAGTTACAGGCTCGCTGTAACTGGACAAGAGCAAACTATGAAACCAAAAATTATTAAGGGTTATGTATAGACCTGCACAATGGGTATTTTACCCCTAGGAGAAACCCTTGCCGGAACTAAAGAAAAGAAGAATTTATCATGCAGTGGGAGGTAATAATAACTGGATTAAAACATAGTATGCAGACTCAATATTTAATCATGGGGATGTTGTTAAGCCTGGGTTACGATTAAGGTGAGATAAGAAACCGGACGGCTATAGCAAAATATCGAAGGGTAGATAAATTGGAACTGTATTTAAACGGAAGTAAACACATCGAGCCCTGATAACGGAAGTAGATAATTAAGCATATAAATGAATGAAAGAAATGAATTAATATCTTCCAGCCAACCCGCAAACCTTGGAACAGAATTATTTACATAACTGTGACTGAGCAGTAACTCAAATACTCCTGGCAGAGGTATTAGATTTGATAGAGAATTAATTTGAATGTAAAACCAATTATTGATAGCCAGTTTTGAGCAGGACTAAAAGCCGCAAATATATGTATATTCATATACAAGTTTGGAAATGCCGACAACAGAGTCATGAAAGTTCTTTAGGAAATTTTCTTTACCGAAACAGTAAGGAGGTTTTCCAATCGATTATCCACAACCATAAGTCAATAGAAGAGACCATGAAAAAAAAAACTAAATTAAAGAATGACCAGAAACTGCATGAAATTTGTAGAAAGCTGTAAACAATCCCCGTAGCCTGGGGCTATAATTGCCAGTAAACACAACCATCACTTTTAGCATCCCATGCAGAGGAATAGAAACAATACTCTGATATAATACTTAGCAAAGCCTCGAGGGCTACGAATATCGTGATTAATAAAAGGAGTAAGCATAAGATGGTGTTTAAACATTACAATTCAATGAGTGATATACACCAAAGCTTTACCCATTCATATTCTTGAATAATACAGTGAAATTACAAACAATTATGAAAAGACGAGAGCATGTCCACACAGGTTAACACTGCTAAACCTCGGATCTTGGGTTACTTTGGCTCCACCTGGAACCAAAATCCTAGTAACCAGAGAGGCGCAGGACAAGTCTGGTGTGACATCTTGCTGCTATCTGTGACTAGCAGTGGAAAAGAGGTAAGGTTGTGGGTCGTGGGCTGTGTCAAGAGGTATGAGGGAGAGAAATGCCCTCTGTTACCAGACATTACATGAAACCATCAACACCAACAACTGTTCATGGAGTGATTGGAAAGATCATACCTGTAGGGAAGTCGGTAGAGTCAAAACGCTGGAAGGAGATGCCCTTTTTCCAGGAGCAGGCTTGGAAGGCTGGACATCACCTTGCCATGAAATCAAAACAAACATAGCACACATTAGTCAAAAACCCAAAACTCCTTAAAAAAAATTACAGGAGCTGAGAGTGATGAATTCAAACACAGTAAGACCGCATAATGTAAACTTACCAGGAAAAAAAACATCTAGACTGTGTATGTGATGCCTCCGAATGGTTGCTCAACGAACTGAAAACCCAGGATGATCCTGCGGCAGTATAGAGTCGGAACGGGTTGGAGTTGACTCGCCAGAGCCTCTGTGGAAACCTTGGGAAGCCGATCTGAGCCTTGTGTCATCGGATAAACCTATGGTGGAACATTCAGGGCAACACAGCCCTTGGATGACCATCAATGCATCTCAATCGTTGAGCAAGGCGGTACTAAACGAGGGCGCGAACTCCAGAAAACCCCAGACCTCATCCCTTCACGTGGTTGAGCTGGCAAAATTAAATGCCATACCCAGGTGTTAAGTGCTGGCACTGCTAGCAGTGAACCCTCTATACAATGCATACGATAGAAAATTGATTTCGGCATCGGAAGGATGTTAACCAAAACTTTTTCCCGTTGGATCATAAGTTCGGAAAAATTAAATCTAAACCATTCTTTTTATAGTAAATAAACACCCACTTTATAGCGATATAAATATAAAAAAAAAATTCATCCTGGGGTATGTGACAACTATAGGTAGTGTCTAGTAATTTTTTAAGGAGCATTCATCAAAACAAAGAAATCTAATGAACCATAATAAATATCATATTTATTGAAGGGATTTTATCATCATAAATTACCAAAATGTAAATTGAGTGACTAATAAAATTCTACTATTAAAAATAGATAAAAAAATTCATTCCACATTCATATACACTTCAAGGTGGAATGTGCTATTCTTTAGTAATTACACCTTATTATCTTGACATCTTTTCTTATGTAATGACTATCAATCCTTCACTCTTTATTTGAATATTGTGATTTGTTGTAATTGTTTTGCATGTAGGTAAATTATTTAAATAGAAATGCCTCCAAAAAGGAAGGGTCAATCAACTAATTTTTTTTTAATGTATATTTTAAAACATCAAAGACTTATAATGTTAAAGATATTCCATATATACCTCATTTGAATGATGATGCTAATGAAGATATGAATGAAGAGTATTTTGTTGATATAGAAATTCTTGGCAATAAAAAGGAAGGACACGATGGTGGATCTAGTAGTTCGAGGAGGAAGGCCTTCTCAAAACGTGAATTCTGAGAAGAGTGGATGATAAAACATCCTTGGGTGTATAGTATCAATGTTGAATATCACAAGACTCATATGAAGTGTAAAATTTGTGAGAAATACAAGGCTCAAGGTCCATGGGGTATTGGAGATGGATTTAATACGATTCAATATGATGTTGTGAGAACTCATGCAAAATCCATTATTCATCAAACATCAACTCAGAGAAATTTGTATGACATGAAAGGTTTGAAAATCCCATTAAAGAACACATAGTGGCTATAAGTGAGGCTAATAAGGAAATGGTCAGAACTACCATTTAGTTAGCATATTTTATTGCAAAAAAACATATTTCAATTTTTACTTATGAAGATCTTTGTCATATTCAAATGCATCTACAGACGCCTAATATGCCTTCTCGAGTGGAGTATTCTTCCCACATAAATAGAAAAGAAGCTACTAAATTCATTCACTCTATATCAAATTATCTTGAAGAGGTGCAAACTAGAAAAGTGTTAGAAAATCCCTTTTTCTCTATAATGTTAGATGAAAGTATAGACAATGGTTTGGAACAACACCTTGTTGTGTATTCTACATATCTAGATTTAAAAGTTTTGGGCCCTCCAGTCACACAATTTATGAAAATGATTATTGTTCCTAGTGGAAAAGGAAAGACTATATATGATACCATCGTTAATTTAAAGGAAACAAGGTAGTTGGAAAATGATTAACCAATAGCGGTTTCGACTGATGGTGCTTCATCTATGGTTGGATGTGAAAATGGATTTGTCACACTGCTAAAGAATGGTTAGCAAATTTGATTGGCACTCATTGCATTTCACATATTGAAGCACTTGTAGCATCATATGCTTTGAAAAGGATACCTGAGTATTTGTATGTTGAGACAATAACAAACAAGGTATACTCATGGGTTGGAAATTTAGCAAAGAGAAATAATAAGCTCATTTCCTTATTAGAGATAATGGAATTAGAATCCTTGCAGTTTCTTCAAATCCATGGGATTCTATGGCTCTCTATTTTGAGCGTGTAGAAGAGAGAAAGAAAGAATTCATTGGATCATAAGGCAAGGATTTTTTTAATTCAATTTTGTTTAAAAATGCTTGCTGATGTTTTGAAGGAGTTGAATAATCTAAACGAAAATTTTCAAGAAGATAATGTGGATGTCACATTTCTTGGAATACCTATTAACCATGCACTAAATACTCTTAAAAGATATTTTTATATACTAAATTCTTTTGTAGAAGGTGTTTTACATCTTACTAAATTTTTGAAAGACTCCAAAGATGGTTTCCATGAAAATGTTGACAAAGAGGGGAATACCCATAGACATGATTTTTTGTATATTTCAATCCATGATGAACAATTTTCACAACCAATGGTAGCTTGCATTGAGGGCTCCCTTCAGAGTTGCATACAACTTACAAGAAATTATGTCCAAGCATTGATTGAGAGTTTCGATTCAAGATTTCCAGATCTTCATCTTTTTAATCCAACAAGTTTGTTTAGTCCTTGTCATTACCCGTCAGATATTTATGTCAGAGAAAATAGTGTAAAGCATTGGCTTGAAATACTTTTTTCACATTTGCAACATAAAACATGTAATGAAGGTGAAAATGTACTAATGTTTGATATTACAACTTGTAAAAGAGAATTATATCAATTTATTGACGTGGTTTATTTGAATAGAGAAATATTATTAATGGAAGATGCATGGAAAGTATTTTCTCAAACAAAGATTGGCACTTTAGGTATCCAAATATGCTAAAATTATGGCAAGCAATGCTTGTCATACCAATGAGCACCGTCGCATGTGAATGAGGGTTCTCTAAGAAAAATATGATCAAAGATATAAGGATAATAAGACTATCAATTAACACACTTGATGCATTGATACATATATCATTAATAGGTCCTAACACAACAGAGGTGAAATGGGAACAAATTTATGAGATTTGGCAAGTTGCAAAGGAAAGAAGGCTTTTTGACATGTGAGGATTATTAAGTTATATGTTTTTTTACTTTGCACAAAGTTTATGTATATATATATATATACATATATGGATTTTGTTTTCCATTACTATATGTATATTTTTGATGAAGTGAATAAGAAGTTTATAATATCTAGAGAAGTGATCTTTCTTGAGTCTTCCAATATTGACAATGTTGTTGAGTGGAAACTTAATGGTTTGAATAGGTTCAAAAATGAAAAATATTTTCAAGAGTTTGATAGTGATATTCCACATCTCCTTCTCTTAGCTCTATACTTTCTATGAAGAGCCTTGAAGAAATGAGGTTGAAGGAAATTCCTACCCTTGCTTTGTCAGGAAAGAGCTAAGAGACTATTAGCAGTAGGTGGCCAAATTTGATAAGTAGTGAGGGTACATGCTAGATACAAAGCAAGGATTAATGCAAAGGAGTGTACTAACTATATACATATCATTAAAAATATTTCATCCCACATAGGATGCCTTGCATCATTCCTGGTTAGTCATAAGATCATGTTGGTCACAACCTCTGTAGCTTAAATAAACAAGTGGTATTTCTCTTCATATTCTAAGCTATGTAATAAACAAGTGAAAGGGAGAAAGACACGTACAGGAAAAAATGGAATGACTTTCAGTTCTTGCAACCATGCATTTCATTGAAAACTTTTAAGCTACAATAAGAGGTGTATTTCAAAATATGTGCTTTGTTTTCCATACCTAACCTCCAAAGAGTTATGCATCAGATGGAGTCTTCATGCGGTCTCGATATTCTATCATACCTTGGGTTCCTCGGTCTACTTATTTTTATCCTCAGCTCCTTGAGAGTCATCTATCATGTCATATTTCTTCGTGGCCCCTGAGAGACATAATTGTGTATTTTCAGCGAGAAGTGACCGTTGCAGAATGAGGCCCTGGGAGGAAAAATTTACAAATTTTTAGTTGGATGAAAGGAACTACTATTGGATGAGGTCGTGGGAGGACACATCTATGCAATTTCAGGATGTAAAGCAGACTGGGTAGTCAAGGGAAAAAACTGCATAGTTTCTAGAGACATTGGGTTCGCGCTGAGGGAAGGACATTGGAGGAAACCACTCCACAGTTTTGAATGCTATGGGAGGTTGGAATTTGTGTGCATTGCACAATTCCAATAGGCAAGGGAAAATATTGAGGGTTACGTATGTGAAGTGCGCAGTTCAGGAAAGTTGGTTGAGGCTAGGTTGATAAGGATACTCCAAAATTTGGCTAAGTCTGGGAGCAGTGGAACTGATGTGAACAATGATAAAACTTGACTACGATCACACACTTGAAAACTTAGTAATACAACATAAACCATCTAGAACATATAACACATACTTCGCTTAATGAAACAATGTTTGTGGCATATTACGACAAGTGTGGCTCCGATGATAGACATTGGGATGATGATAGATTGTGTGAAATGAATTTGAAACATGTCTATGTGGTGAGGAAAACCCATTATCACAAATATTTCCGCTTGAATCAAAACAAACCTCCCTTTGCATGACAAGCGATAACCCACATGCCCAAAGATGACAGATTCTATGTAAAAATAAAAGCATGAATGACTCTTAAGATCGAAAAGGGGAGATTGAGATCATGATCAACTTACAAATAAGTGACTAAGGAATGATTGATCACAATATACATATTAGGCTCCAAAATTTAAGTGCGGCCCAAAATTTTTGAGGGTGTTGTGGCCGCTACAATTGATACTTCACCTTCTTGGTATCTTCTTTTTCAACCAGTGCCTTGAGTTCTACGAACTTGGAGAATGTCTCATCTTTCATCCACATGAAAATATCCAACACTTACGTGAGAAGTCATCAATAAAAATGACAAAATATTTGTGTCTAACAGTGTAGATTGTTGAGAAAGGTCCATAAACATCATAGTGGATCCTTTCTAGGACTGCATGTGCTTTATTGTCCTGATCATGGAATGTGGATTTTATGTACTTTTGTAATGTACATCCTTTGCATATATCCTATTGCTTAAGTGCTCCTTTACATATATCCTATTGCTTAAGTGCTGCTACCCACTTTATGTGCTAGAGTTCCCTGTACGATCTGGTTGATCATGTTAATTAAGATCTGAGAGTCCCCTTCAATTATGAGTGGGAAGAACCTATTGTTCTGGGCCAGGAGAAGTCCTTGCCAACTTCCTTCTAATTCGGTTGAGTTGTTTTTATCCCAACCTATTGACCCCATGCATGTTTGGAGAACATTGCCCTTGTGATTTCTAAATATTCCCCCAAATCCTGCTTTACCTCAATTTCCCTTTGACGCTCCATCAAAGTTGAGTAGTACCATGTGTGGTGGGGGTGGATTCCATTTGTCAGGTGTATCTCCAGAGGGAGGGATTTTCCTTAGGTGTACGTGCTCATGGTTCCACTGAAGTTTCCAGTTTAGCCATATATTTTGTTCCTGTGGTGTGGATGGGAAATCATCATCAAGCCACATTTGGAGCATCAAGGTTTCTCGTATGTTTTGACATATATTGATCCATAGAACTTCTATGGGAGAGGAATGGTCTTTGAAGATGCGAATATTTCTCTCTTTCCAGATTGTCCACATGAGGAAACCTGGTATTAGCTTCCATAAGGCATTTAATATTTTGCTTTTATAAGGGTGAGGTGCCCAAGAACGAATAATGATGGCTGAATTCTCCTTATTTTGTCCATCTCTTCGACATCTGAAGCTAACCTTCTCCCAAAGTTGGGTTGCTAATAGACATGAGTTTAGGATATGTCCGGGTTAAAGCACTCGATCCATCCTCTTAGGTATAGCCCTGCTACGTTGAAGAAATATGGTCCTCCATCCAATATCCTGTTTCGGTCCTCTAGACAATTGAAAATGGCAGTAAAGAAGCCCTTAGGCCCTAACTGCAGTGTTATGTGCCCTTTTGGCTTCCATTTGGCTACGATCCAGCCGTGCAAATATTTCTCCATTGGCCAAAGGCCTATGAACAAAGCATGATCCCTCATAAACTGGATCTAAGTGTTGATGCGCTGACTTGGGAGCTCAATTTTGGGTCTGTCAACTGCTACCGGCTTGCAGGTGTTTGACATCACTCGTGGTTCTTCATTTGTTTTGTTATTCGTTGGTGTATTTTCATTCTCTGTTGATGTATCTTCTAGATGGTCCATCTTGACATTTTCAGTCTGTCACAGGCTGTTTTCCGTATCAGCGGGGGGAGGCATCATGTCCTCCCCCTGAGGGGGTTCCATTGCACAATAGTTGTTCCTTATTGTGTTGTAGCTGCCTTATGGCTAAAGGTTAATGGAAAAAAAATGCAGTCTGTGAAAGTCTGCTAGTTGTAGAGCAGAATCAAACACTAAGCGCTCCACTCTCCATTTTCTTTTTTTTTACATAAACGGTTAGTTTTTATTTAAAATTTGGCAAATTAGCTGTCGATGACTTTAACACTAAAACCCTGTATTTCCTTGTTATAGTCGGTAGGGAAAGAAGATTTTGCTTTTGAATACTTCGCTGAATGAGTTACACTGTGAATGCAGATAGAGGCTTGAAAAAGAACTTGAATTGGTTTCAGAATGGTGCCTTGAAATTCCGCTACTTTTGCTTTCGGTGACGTAGCTCTGCTTCCTAGCTTGCAGTGAGGAGATCCAACGTGTCGGAGTGCCGGATCATCCCAAGAATCACTGTGTTTTCTTTTTGAAATGTCTGTCAGAGTGCTATATAGTGTTCAAGAATTCCAAGAGCAGTAAATTGGCTTTGAAGAGGCCCTTGTGAACTCCCCAGCACCTAACTAGACGTAGCAGTGAGTTCCAACGACGAACAGAGATCGAAAATGCCGCAGTTGCATTCTGAATTTTCCCTTGTGGATGAGTCTGCATTTCCTAACAGCAGCCAGCTCAAAATGGTTCGGTCCCGATTTCTGGAGAATTTGAATCAATAAAATTCTCAAAGGAGCAGAGGCCCAGACAACTCCAAAATTAAGGAATGTTGTAGCCCAATTCAACATCATTTACTAACAAAGATCTCCTGCTCCTCAGAGAGCTTAGGTTGGCTACCAAGTCTGCCTGTGATTTTAACTTCCTCAGAACATGATAGAAGGAGATTTTGTGGAACTTGGGCAATAGTAGTCTGATTTTTTTGAGGATGGGGGCTAACTGCATCTGAGAAGGGATCTTTTTTTGGAGAGATAGAATGGGGATAACTTGGCCCAGTTTCTTAGCAGGTCCTGAAATTCCTGGAAGCTCTATTTTGTCAGGTCCTAACATCAAGACACCCTTCCAAACTTCTTGAGCAAAGACGCACAATAAGAATAGGTGGTTAGCCATTTCTTCATCCAATGCACAAAGAGGACACCTGGAGGGACCTTCCATTCCATGCTTCCTCACGTTATCTCTAGTGAGGATACTTTTATGCGCTAGAGTCTAGCAAAAGAAGTCAATTTTGGGGAGAGCAGGAAAATACCAAATAAATTTCCATTGAGTTGGCTCTGGGGGGACGCTAGGGATAACCATCATACTTTTGTAACCTTTTGCTGTTGAGTAAGAGCCTGAAAGAGAACCCCACCCTCTTTTGTCCTTAGAAGAGGCCTTTAAGGGAGATTTTCCTTGGAGAAAATCCAACAATAAATTGGCTTCACCATCCAGCCAATGAGGGACCTCCCCCAAATTCAAACCATCCCATAGACTTTCTGCATCATTTGTCCAATTGGAGATGTCCCAAAGGGTTTCCAGATTATTGGCCTGAAGCCAAGCTCTGATATTTTCCAGTTCTGCCATCTGATTCAAGGGCTGATCTCCAAGAACAGGTATCCATCTCATGCTATCAAAAATAAGGCTCCTTATGAAATGTGCTATGGCCACATTCCTTTAGTGAGGCATCTCAAGGTTTTTGGTTCCTCCTGTTATGCCTTGATACCTAAGGAACAGATATAAAAACTTAGTGCAAGGAGTCACAAATGTATCTTCTTTGGATACTCATACCTCCAAAGAATACCATCTCTATGATAAAGTGAATAAGAAGTTTATAATATCTAGAGATGTGATCTTTCTTGAGTCTTCCAAGATTGACAATGTTGTTGAGTGGCAACGTAATCGTTTGGATAGATTTGAACATGCAAAGTATTTTCAAGAGTTTTATAGTGAGATTCTAAATCTCCTTCTCTTAGCTCTATACTTTCTATGAAGAGCCTTGAATAAATCAGGTTGAAGGAAATTCCTTCCCATGCTTTGTCAAGAAAGAGCTAAGAGACTGCTAGCAGCAGGTAGCCAAATCTGACAAGTATTGAGGGTACATGTAAGATACAAAGCAAGGATTAATGCAAAGGAGTGTACTGACTATATACATATCATCAAACATATTTCATCCCACTTAGGATTCCTTGCATCATGCCTGGTTAGTCATAAGATCATGTTGGTCACAACCTCCGTAGCTTAAATAAACAAATGGTAATACTCTTCATATTCTAAGTTATGTAATAAACAAGTGAAAGGGAGCAAGATATTAAGAGGAAACACATGGAATGACTTTCAGTTCTTTCAACCATCCATGTCATTGAAGAAAGAATGATAAGAAAATGATAAGAAACATTTTAAGCTACACTAAGAGGTGTATTTCAAAAGATGTGCTTTGTTTTCCATACCTAGCCTCCAAACGGTTATGCATCAGATGGATTCTTCATGCGGTACTGATATTATCTCATACCTTCGGTTTCTCTGTCTTCTTATTTTTCTCCTTAGCTCCTTGAGAGTCATCTATCATGTCATCATTTTTCATGCCCCCTGAGAGACATAATTGTGTAGTTTTAGTGGGCAATGACTGTTGCGGGATGAGGCCCTTGAGGGACACATTTACATAGTTTTAGGATGCAAGCCACTGCTATGGGATGAGGCCCTAGGAGGACACATCTACGCAGTTTCAGGATGCAAGGTAGACTAGGTAGTTAAGGGACAAAACTACACAATTTCTTGAGACAGTGGGCTGCTAGGATTGAGAGCCTAGTAGCAAGGGCTGCCAAGTAGGGGGCCTGCGGAGGGCTGCAGGGGCGCGGGAGCTCCAGTTCAGAACGCGCGCGCAGATCACCCTGAAACTCAACGTTGCCCTTCATTTTTATTTTTTTTTACAGAAACGGATAGTGAATCTATTAAATAGTTGTCCTTAATGCCAAAAACCGGTTTACATAAGGTGAGTCTGATTCCACAAGAACCGCACAACCATGAAAGGTCATGATGTTTATGCTTAGCTCACATCTCTTTTTGCCTGCTACTATGTAGTCTATTTCTGAGATTTTCCCAACTTTATGGATACATACAAACTGGTTTAACAAAATGTAGTAAAACATGACAGCTATCTAAATTAAGGAATTGGTTCCCATGATTCTTGTCCTCCTCTGAACAAGGCTCCAACCATAAGGAGGGCAACCTTGTTGGCTTCGATGTTCGCCTCCTTATTGTTAGCTCTCAACACATGATAAAAATTCAACTTGTGGAAGGAGTCTCTAAGATCTGTTACTCTGAAAATCAGCCTTGCAAGCCTTAGATCCATTGGCTTAGAATGAGTCACCATAGTAATAATTATTACTTGGGAGTCCCCTATTACATTTGCTTCCCTGATGTTCAACATTTTCATAATCTTGAGACCTTGGAAAAGAGCCAAAGCCTCATCTTGAATGCTAGAAGCTATGCCTAGACCCCAGGGGAAACTTTGTATCCCTATGCCATTGGGATTCAAAATGACGCCTCCAGCTCCAGCTCTTGCAGGATTGGCCTTTGCAGCCCCATTAAAAAAGAGGGAGAATCTCTGCTACTTTGCGGCCTAGTCTTTGAATTCATTTGCTGAAAGTCTTATTTGCCAATCTTTGAGGAGGGAGATACTGTTTGCACTTTTTTGGAACTGGAGTTCAAGATAGGAGCCCCAATTTATATCTTGCTGACTGAGATTTAAATCATCTTTAATATCTCTTAGATTTTCTTTAAGCTGGCTTTTAATCTTGACTGCCACAAGCTTGGCCTCTTGTTCATAGCTTCTAAAAATCCTTTTATTTCTCTCAAGCCAAACCTGCCAACAAATTATTTTTGGGAGAGCAGTCCAAGCAGCTCTGATGATTTTGTTTTTTGGGGGAGTCATGGGATACCTTCGCAGCCATTTAGTAAAAATATCAGGGATGGAGGAAGGTAACACGATGTTGAAACTCAGAGTTCCCAATAATTCTGTCCAAATCTGCAAAGTAAAGGTGCATTCGAGCATCAGATGAACTACGCTTTCCTGGTTTACCTTACAGAGGCTGCACCTTGAAGGAGAAAACAAAATATGTGCAAGATCTATTGACCGAGACTCCCAGGAGAAAAACACACTTTTCAGCTCGATATCTACATTCCAGAGCACACTTTTTGAGCCATTATCTGTGTTTTCCATTATTTCCAAGTTAGTACATGCCTTTTGATATTTTCCAAGAATTTTTCATAATTTTTTCAGACTTGTTGAGAGTGTTGTGTGTGTACTGGGAAGGTTTCTTATCTCCATTTCAGTATCCCGCAGGCCTAGATTCCCTTAGTTTTTCTCTTTGAGGAAGGAAAAATCCCCCTAGGGGAGTACACCTCCACCATTTTAGGAATATATTGGCTACATGAGGAGTCTATGGTTTCATCATTTTCAACCACTAATTTTCATAGTCTAATCCATTACTTTACATGACTTGTGGATAGGTTTATTTCACCTTTTATCCCTTTAGAATTTGGGTTTTTCCTTTCCCCCTTAAGATCCCCTTCAACATCCTAGGTTTTGGAGCTTCATACCTATCCTTTGCAACATTTGTCACCTCTGATTTGTTTTGTGTGTCTACACCATTTACAACAAATTAGTGCCTCTAGATCTCAATACCTTTAACATTAAGTCTTTTAGGCATTTTATGTGTCTTTGAGTAGCTTGTTTTACTTCTCTTCCTTAGCTTCTTGAGAGCCTTTTTTGGTGGGGTTTTGTGTACTTGATTGGATGTTTATTTTCCTGTCCTTTTCATCATTATTTATAGTCTTTCAACACTTTATTTTTAACAACACATGTCATCATAAAACATTATTAATTAACTCATCCACTTGACATATCATTTTCACACACTCAGGCGCTAAACGAGCATGAGATTGGTTAACACCGCCAAGACAAGACTTGAAACACCACACCTTAATAATTTAACATACATATATTAAGCCCACTTGGGCACTAGGGCCAAAGAATCTATGTAGCTTAGGTGTAGGATCAGTGGGATAGGCTTCCAATAACACCCATCGATCACTTACATTGAAACATAGAATTTGACATATTAGGGAGCTTAAAATCCTTCACATTCCCATGGTCCAAAGTCGAAGTGCATCGAAAAACCTATTCAAAGGGGGTTAGGCTAGGTCATTGTGTGAGCGGTTCTCCTCAGGGATACCCAACCCTTGGCAGGGAATCCCATGTGATGGCTGATCACTAAGAAGCTCGAGACTCAACCACCTCTATGGGATGAAGGTACCCATAGTGACCAATCTTATGAAAAATCCCTATAGGACTAGTTGTGGGAACTAGTTGGTTCTCTACCTTACCTTTCTCTACACAGCTCTGCTTGTGGGTATCATAATCCATCAAGTAAGAAGTTCTTTGGAAGGCCATCTGAAACAATAAATTTAGGATTGTTTGACGATTTAGACCACCTATAGGCTAGAGGTGTTTTTCTTTGATAGGACGTGCTTGCTTGTACTAGAGTAGCATCATTAATATAGTTGGTTTACACTTGGCACCACTACACTAGGTGTTTGCTTGCTATTTTTTGCTCTTTTTCTCCTATCATCACTATTTATTCCTTAAGGTCATCATTGTCTTGACATCATTGTGCCCCCTAGGCATTTGTCACAGAGAATTTGAGGTCTTCACCCTCAGTTTCTATTAGGGCATATTACTCCTCCTCGTCAAGTTAAAGTACATCTTCAGAGTCCTCCATTGAGTCCTCATTTTGACTCTAGTTCTACTGATTCTTCCAATTCTTCCTTTCATTCGACATCTTCTCAATGTTGTACCATCACCATGTCAAGCACCAATGCGGGTGTGGGAAACCAAGGTGGTAAACCAAGTTCTAACTAGGGTAACCCCATGAGCACAACCTTCACTAATATGGGCACTCCTACTCCATTGCCTCCTTTTATGGCTAGTTTGAGTCTCCCTAATTCAGCCAGCTCATCAACGACCCCCTTCTTCATGACCCAAATTGGCCAGTTATGCCTACCAAGATTCCTTCCGACATCCCAAATTTTGAAGGTAATCCTAGAGAAGATCCCGCAAATCATGTTCACTCATTCCATATGTGGTGTTCATCCAATTCTATCATATACCACTCCATTTGTCTTCGCCTTTTTTACTGCACTCTTACTAGAGCTACTGCTAAGTGGTATGTCGATCAAACCAGATCCACTCATTCCACTTTTGTGACTCTTGCTAGAGATTTTATAGCCTATTTCAAATTACCTTTCTGTTATGACACTAGTAACAAAATTTTCACTTCTTTTCGTCAAACTTTTTCCACTGCCTATCTGATCATGTTCAAGAATGACATAGAAGGAGGAGCATATGTAAAGCTCCTGAATTCTAAGACTGTGTCTATATGGATTGGTACCTTGAATCTCTTTTTGCCCCCATTGCTAAAGAAGTCAATTCTCACTTCCCTTAATCTGAGGAATATTCAAACTTTTTCTATAAAGAAATAAGTTTTTTTTCTTTAGAAAACATACAGTTTGAGGTTAAAAAACTTGTAAAGGGAAAATTTAAGAACATCAAAAGCTACCAAACAAAAATCTTAAAAATTGCTTTGCATGTCCTTTTTTATTTAACAATCAAGAAAGACTTCCTTAAACCCTAGACTCAAGGCTTTATTATACCTATTTTTAAAAGTGGGGATTGTAGAAATTAATGTGCAAATTCTAACTGCTCATGAAATTTTCTAGATCACAAGACTAGAAGCTACTCTACTGATCTGCAGAAGTAAATTCACGACCGAGAACTCATATCATCAACACACATCAAGATTCAACACACATACACAGAGATTTATCTAAGGAAAAGCAACTTTCCCTGAGAGACAAACAGTTGCCCATCTCCTTTCCATACTTCCAACCCAAGGAAGTACTACATGAGGCCCATGTCCTTCATCTCAAACTCTCTTGCAAGGTCCTCCTTTCAAGATTTGATGAGCTGCTCATTACCAGTAAGGATCAATTCATTGACATATAGCACAATAATCAATAATTTACCTTCTACCACAATGTGATAAAGGTTTGCATCTGCTTCAGTTTAGGTGAAGCCCAAACTAGTGAGATAGTTATTGATCCTAGTATACCAAGCACGGGGTGCTTGTTTGAGTCCATACAACGCCCGCTTGAGTCTGCACACATGTGATTCTCTGTTGAAGGTCTCAAAACCCTTCAATTTCTCAATATATACCTCCTCCTCAATAACTCCATTGAGGAATGTTATCTTCACATCAATTTAGTGGATCTTCCACCTCATCTATGCTAACAGTGCTAGAATTGACTTGATGGATGAGTACCTTGCTACTGGAGCAAAGGCCTCCTCATAGTCAATTCCCTCCACTCGAGAGAACCCCTTGGCCACAAATCAGGCCTTGTGTTTCTCAATGCTCCTGTCTTCTGCATGCTTTATCTTATAACGCCATCTCAAACCAACCACTGATGTGTTTGTTGGTCTTTGGACCAATTCCAAAACACTGTTTCTGACAATGGAATCATATTCCTCTACCATAGCATCAACCCATATTGGTTATTGCACTGCTTCCTCGAATGAAGATGTTTATGTCTCAACTAGCTCACTCATCAAAGCCATGTACCCAGTGTACTAATCCTATGACCTCCTTTGCTTGCACTGTGATGTGGGTGCTCTCACATGCTCTCGAGAATCATGCAATAATTTTTTAGCTTGCTTGGTCTACTTCCTTCCTTCTCTGGATCTCTCCACTCTCTGCTCCTTTGCTTGTGCCTACTCCACAACTTCCTGATGTTCCTCCTTTGGAGCCAAAAGCTCCTGACCAGGCTGCAATTGAAGCTCCCTTTTAGGAGAATACCACATTGCCTTCTCCTCATCAAACCTCACATCTCTTGTGACCATTGTCATCTTGAGAGATAGAGAGTACACATGATAGTTGTGAGTTGTGTCTGTGTACCTGTTGAAGGCTTGAAATTCTCTACCTCAACAATAAGGGAGACCACCTAGCCAGGAACTTAAAGCAGCTCATTTTCTGTTGAAATGGTGGTTCTAACTGGTTAAACTAGGTCTAGTTACCTTGTTTCTATCGCTAATGGTTTAAAGTATGCCTTTTACTTACCAATAGAGAAGAGACATCAGATCAACGCTCTTACTGATCACACAAGAAAGTGATCCTCAAGCTGATTTGGGGCTCAGCCAAGCCACAACTAAATTTTGCCCCTTTGATAAGAGGACTTCTAGGAATGTAGAATTAAATCTAAATGCAAGCAAAATGAAAGAAATCCTAAGCCTATCTATAGCAAGTCCCGATAGTGATCTGTAACAGCTGATCGAATGGCTTCTTGAGTGCTTTGTCTATCACCTTCTGCATCTAGGATGGATCTAACATTATTCCTTATCTTTCTGGCTGTTCTTTGCTTGTGAAAAAAAACTGAGTTCTTGTCACCCCCTTGTAACCATAATTGTCTCGACTTGAGCCTCCATTTTGTTTCCTCTTCTCTATTAACTCGGTATAGCTGTAAGTAGAATTCATTTTCCTATTGTTTGTTCTCTTGGGAAAGGCCATTATCCTCTATTAGTCTTTGGATACTCTCTAGATTGTTCTTAATTTCTTTTTTTACCTTCTCTGGTTGTTGATACTTTGTTTTAGCCCATTCTTTGATGGCTTGTTTTGTTTTTCGTATTTTTGTTTCCCAAATGAAACTGGGAGAGCCTTCCACATGTTGGATCTATGAGCTATAAACAATTCCTGCAACTACTGGTATATCATTCAAGAGAGAATTGTATATGAATGGAATGGGCCCAAGTGGCCTATGATTTTCCAGCATTAGAGTTATTGGGAAGTGGTCGGAGGCAGAGCACGTTAGAATGTTAGCATATCTAAAGGAGAAAGTAGAGAGAAGTGTAATATTGATGAGAATTCTATCCAACCGCTCCATGATGTTACCAGCACCCATCCTGTGGTTGTTCCAGGTGTATCTACGATTTTTTGTAGGGACATCCATAAGATCATGCTCCTGCATGATATTTTCCAACTGTATTCTATATGGATCAGGCATAAAACTGCCTCCCCTTTTCTCATTGGCATGGAGGATTAAATTAAAGTCACCTCCTAGAATAATGTTAGTGTTCTCTTCTGCATCCAGACTATCTTTTAGATCATGCCAACAACTTTCCTTATCTCTGCAGTGATTCGGCACATAGATGTTGTAGATGATAATGGCTTGTTGATCTGCTTTATTTTCCAGAGTTATTTTGATCTAGTGTTGATTTATTGTTTCTGAAATACAATTCCATATACCTTGATTCCAAATTGTTGCTATTCCTCCTGAGGCTCCTCTTGCCTCACTAATGCTTCCTCTATAATGTCTCTGCTGCTCAATGACTTTATTCATTTCCTTGTGGTTTTGTTTTGTTTCTTGTAACATAATAATTCCTGGCATCTTAGAAATGATAAGATCCCTTAGGGTTACTACCTTAGAGGGGTGCCCAAGTCCCCTAATGTTCCAAGATAATATTTTCATCATTGGATATGCGGTATGCGGGGAGGTGCTCGCCCCCCTTGGTCCTTGCTGATTGCTTTTTTTTCATGCTGCCCCAGGATATAAGTTTTTATGGGTGTCTGTGTTCCCATTGCTATGTCCTGTTCTCATCCCTGTGCTACTTAGCAGATTTCCTTCCTAGGCCAGGTTTCTTGGAGGGTTCATTAGAACCCCCGTGATCTTTAGATGAGCTTCTGGTGATTCTGTTGAGGGGAGGATCAAGAAGAGGCTGAGAGGAAATAGTAAGAGGCAATGAGGATTCGATAATGTCTTGGCGTTGGCTTTCAGGGAGAGGGGGCTCCTAGGGATCAGGAGGAGAGTGGGGAGATGAGGGGTCTTCTTCCTCCAAAGATTCGAAGGGGTTTGATGTAGAGGGTAATGGCTGAGTCAAGATGGGAGGGGAGGAGAAGGATGCAGCTTGGATTTCTGGGGGAGGCTTTGGTTTTGGGCCAGACCATTTGGGGTTTGCTTTTTTTTTCTAACTTGTTCCCATGTGTCTTCACTGGCTTCAACATTTTCATTCATTTCATTTTCTTTTAGTTTACTATAGCTATTAGCAAAATGACCATATTCGTGGCATACCTTACATTTGAACAGGATTTGTTCATACTCCAGCTACTAAATATGGGTCCATTGGTCCACTTTGATCTTGATTGCTTTCAGAAGGCCCTTTCCTAAGTTGGACGGATTGTTTATCTCAGATATATTGAGATTTGTTAAATTCAGCTTATCGGGTTCATGAGGGTAGGAGAGGGAGGCGAAATAGAGATGGGAAGCTTAACAGTCATCCACAAGGAAAATATATGCCTACATGTAAAGGTAAAGGGAATGCTAGGGGGGTAATTTGATTCAAGCAAAGGGTGAATTATGATTCCCTGAATGGACATCATGAGACTATGTTTAAGATTCACCATTCTGAAGCTGCGAGAAGACTAGATTGTAAGCACAAGAGAGAAGCTAAACATATTGTGGGTTGTGAAGAGTGCCAAGAAGGCCCTTTCTGGTTCTTCCTATCTTATATTGGAGACACAAGATTTAAGAGTGTTTATAAGATAGCAATAAAGTTGACATGGATTGTCAAGCATATGCTGGCAGGGGTGTTGTTGCACTGTCACAGTGGAAGAAATGATCTAATGGATAAAATGAATGTCTACTGAAAAAGAAAATTTCAATGTTGAGGTGCAACTTGGGAGGGGTAGCTGATGGTTCCCTAAGCTAGGTCAACTACTTGCAATGGATTAAAGATCAACTTCTACTGCAAAGTCTCATGAGGAATATGATTATGCAATAACTGCACCTAATCAAAAACCATGCCCAAAACATTGAAGTGTGGTGAAAAACAAATTACTGGTAGGCTATTAATGCTACCAACAATCATTTGCTCTCTAATTTCACAAGAATCTCCTAATCAAGCTACCTCCTCCACTATGGTTATAGCAAGTTCTTGCAACTGTGTGAGCTACAAGAAATTAAAACTACCTTCGAATCTCCACCAATTTTAGGGGACTTGACTTCTCTTCATGCCCCAACTATTTTGGGTTGATTGATCAGTTAACTAGATGATCGTCGAGTTTGACTGAAGTCCCACTGCTTAAATGACCTTCCACTAGATCCTCCAAAAGTTATAACTAGTTTAACGGACAACAACCTGAGATAATTGACCTTTATTGCCACAAGTTAGCAATCGAATATGCAGAACTAAACTCTAACTCCTCCAACTCGAATTTATTAAGTAAACTAGGTGACACAAGCCATGTCACACAAGTTAACATAATCCAAGTTGTTTGTTGACATGGAAATTTGAATTTTTTCAATTTAATCAAGGAAAAATCAAATTGAGAATTTCTTGCTGCATTTTTCAAAACATAGTTCATTGGAATGTATTACTTTCACTATGAACTTGGCATAGTTCACATGTTAAGTTCATAACGTTTTGGGCTGATGTGGTTCTATGTGTTGTGTATATAAATAATAGGTGTCCAACTCTTGCTATTAGAAACAAGACTCCCTATGAAATGTGGTATGGCCACATTCCTTCGGTGAGGCATCTCAGGGTTTTTGGTTCCTCATATTATTCCTTCATACCTAAGGAATAGATAAAAAAAATTAGTGCAAGGAGTCACAAATGTACCTTCATTGGGTACACATACCTCCAAAGCATACCATCTCTATGATGAAGTGAATAACAAGTTTATAATATCTAGAGATGTAATCTTTCTTGAGTGTTCCAGGATTGACAATGTTGTTGAGTGGTAGCTTAATTGTTTGGATATATTTGAACATGCAAAGTATTTTCAAGAGTTTGATAGTGAGATTCCACATCTCCTTCTCTTAGCTCTATAATTTCTATGAAGAGCCTCAAAGAAATTAGGTTGAAGTAAATTCCTTCACCTGCTTTGTCAGGAAAGAGCTAAGAGACTATTGGCAGCAGGTAGCCAAATCTGACAAGCGGTGAGGCTACATGCAAGATACAAAGCAAGGATTAATGCAAAGGAGTAATGCAGAGGAGTGTACTAACTACGTACATATCATCAAACACCTTTCATCCCACTTAGGATGCCTTGCATCATGCCTGGTTAGTCATACGATCATGTTGGTCACAACCTCAGTAGCTTAAAATAAACAAGTGGTAATACTCTTCATCTTCTAAGCTATGTAATAAACAAGTGAAAGGGAGCAAGACACGTAGATCAAACACATGGAATGACTTTCATTTCTTGCAACCATGAATGTCATTGAAGACGGAATGATACGACAATGATAAGCAAACTTTTAAGCTACATTTAGAGGTGTATTTCAAAAGATGTGCTTTGTTTTCCGTACCTAGCCTCGAAAGGGTTATGCATCAGATGGAGTCTTCATGCGGTCCTAATATTCTATCATACCTTGGGTTTCCTGGTCTTCTTATTTTTCTCCATAGCTCCTTGAGAGTCATCTATCATGTCATCTTTCTTCGTGGCCCGTGAGAGACACAATTGTGTAGTTTCAATGGGCAATGACTGTTGCGGGATGAGGCCTTGGGAGGACACATTTACACAGTTTTAGGATGTAAGGCACTACTTGGGACGAGGCCCTAGGAGGACACATCTATGCAATTTCAGGATGCAAGGCAGACTGGGTAGTCAAGGGAAAAAAATGCACAGTTTTTGGACACAGTGGTTTCCGGCTGAGGGAAGGACACTGGAGGAAACCACCACGCATTTTTGAATGGTAAGGGAGGTTGGGATTTCTGCGCATTGCATGGTTCGAACAAGCAACGAAAAAGCTTTAGGGTTACATATGTGAAGTATGTAGTTCAGGAAATTTGGATGAGGCTAGGTTGCTAAGAAAACTCCGAAATTTAGCTAAGTGTGGGATCAATGGAACTTATGTGAATAGTGATAAAACTTCACTACGATCACACACTTGAAAACTTATCGATACAACATAGACCATCTAGAACATATAACACATACTTCACTTAATGCAACAACCTTTGTGGCAACTTACGGCAAGTGCGGCTTCGATTATAGACTTCGGGAGGATAAAGGCGACACTTGTGTAAGAGTGTGTGAAATGAGTGTTAAAAATGTATCATTCTCATAAATATTTCCTGTTGAAGCAAAACAAACCTCCCTTTGCATGAAAAGTGATTACCCCCATGCCCAAAGATGACACATTCTATGTAAAGATAAAAGCATAAACGACTCTTAAGATTGAAAAGGGGAGCTTGAGATCATCAACTTACCAATAAGTGACTAAGGAACGATTGATCACAATATCCATAATAGGCTCTGAAATTTAAGTGCAGGCCAAAATTTTGGAGGGTGTTGCATCCTCTACAACAGAGCCTTCACCTTCTTGCTAGCTTCGTTTTCAACTAGTGTCTTGAATTCTACGAACTCAGAGAATGTCTCATCTTTATTCCACGTGAAGAAGATCCAACACTTCCTTGAGAAGTCATCAATAAAAGTGGCAAAATATTTGTGTCTGACAGTGTGGGTTGTCAAGACAGGTCCATAAACATCATAGTGGATCCTTTCTAGGACTACAAGTGCTTTGTTGTCCTGATCATGGAATGTGGATTTTATGTACTTTTGTAATGTACATCCTTTACATATATCCTATTGCTTAAGTGCTCCTTTAGAGAGGTGAGTGGTTATTTTTTCTATAATATTCGAGGTACCATGATACAAATGACCAAGTATTTTGTGCCAAAGTTCATCGACATCGTGACCTTCACTTTCTCCGCCTTAGTGCTTAATGTAGCACATTCTTCCACATCTAGCTTATATAGGTTCTTCACAGGAACCCCGATTTGCTTCACCTGCCCCGTGGCTATGTGTCTGAGGAATGCTTTTCCTTTGTTGAATATCACTTCACAACCATGTTAAACCAACCACTCAGTGAATGCTAGTAGATAGACCCCTAATCCTTTACCTTTACCTTTTTTTACTATCGCCTCATATTGAAATTTTGAAGACAAAATATTTCTTTTCTCTTAAAAAATTGTCTTAAAGTCCCCCTCC
>APFE030687336.1:0-18344 GCA_000404065.3 Pinus taeda
ATTTAAAATATTAAATTTAAAATACTCATTATAATAATTTAACAAAGACAATATTGATATTGAAATCCACTATATAACACTTTGTAAATATAAAGATAAATATATTATAAATTAACATTAACACATCTGAAAAGAAAAATCATTGTTTAAAAACACGACTGCCTCACACGTTTGATAATCTAAATTTCACTTTGAAAAATTAAAATCTAAGTTTATCAAATAAATTTTATCATATCAATAATTAACACTTTTTAAATTTAAATTTAAACAATTTAAACAATAATATTAATCATTTGCTGATCTAAATTTTCATTTTCAAAGGCACTCAAGATTATCAAATATAATTATTTCTTCTTTATTATTTCAATATAAACATAATCAACACAAATTTAATAATTCCTTAATTATAATATATAATTTATTTATCTATATATATATAATTAATAAAATATTTAAATATATTATATATATATATATTTCAAGCATGGTTACATTTTTTTAACATAACCACATGTTGAAGTTAATGTGCTACATTCCCATCTAGATTTTGGTCAAATCTACTTCTTCGATCGACGTTTTCGGTTACTCGGTTATGGAAGACTGTGCGGGTCTTTTCTCATAAATTAGACTATTTAACGTATTTGAAAAAAAACATGCGATTCCTCTCATATTGGTATATCTGTGTTAAAAAAAATATTTTCAATTTTCCATTGAGTTCATAGAAATGGAGTTTTTATTTATTTCAATTATGTTAATAAATATGTACTTTTTTACCTATTTTATTGATAAATGTTAATAATTTATTGTTTTTAAATAAAATTTTTGAAAATTTAATAAATATAAATTTGGATGAATGGTGGATGTTCTCTTAATAATGTTTAGATAAATGATTCAAGTTATTAATCTAATTCAATTATTTTAATATACAATAATAAAAATAATGTTTATTGTAATTTTAATACGATTATATATATTTTTTAAAAGAAGTGTTCAGTGATGTTAAATATTTTATATATTTATTTTATTAACTAAAAATAAAAATATTTAAATTCATAATAAATGAAAAAAGAGTTTACATGACCTCCCGTTCAACATCTACCCGCCTTACCATCTCATATTTTCGTAAAATGTTTCCTTCTTGGTATCTGGTGGCTTTGGATGCCACAGGTCTATTCGGGGGGCTCGCCGTTCTATGGGATCCACAATGGATTCGTGCCAAGGCGTATAAATGTTTTGCCAATATACTGATTTCTACTATTTTAAGAGGAAGAGGACTCCCCATCAATGTTTTAAACACATATGCTCCATACCAGCATAGATTCCCATTTTGGGAAACGTTTTTTGCATCTGATCTATCTGACATTCAATCTCTGATGATTGTTGGTGACTTAAATTTCACTTTAAGTCCTCATGAATGTTGGGGTTGCTGCAGGAAGATGGACCCGCTTGCTGAGTATATTAAGTCTCATCTATTGAACAAGAACTTTGTTGACATTGTTCCATCGGACCTAATGCCCACATGGGACAATGGTCGGGCCAGTCAAGCATATATTGCCAAACAAATTGATTGTGTTATTATTCACGCTGACATTATTGGTGAGTTGGGTATGCCCATATTTTCGATAGGGAATGCATATATAGCAGACCATCGACCCATATTTCTTCAATGGTGAAATATGAGATTCAAGAAGGGATTTCCTTTTAAATTCAACCGTACCTTCCTGGAGGACCTGGATCTAAATAATATTGTATCCAAAATCTGGAAGGACACTTTGCCTGGTGTATCACATACTCCTCTCCCCTCTTTTAGAGAAAAGATGGAGTTTGTGCGCTCTATTGTCAAGGAATGACAAAAGGATAAACGGAAGAAGGATCGGTTGTCTCTCCTGAACATTCAACGGGAATTGGACTACATCACAAATTCTATGGACCCCAATTCTCTCCCATTTGATACTCAGCGCCGTATCAGGGAGCTCTCCAAATACAAACTCCAATTACTCCAACAGGAGGAATCCACTTGGAGACTTAAGAGCAGAGCATTATGGCTCAAAGAAGGAGACCAGAACACTAAATTTTTTCATAAATTTGCTAATGCCAGACGTGAGAAGAATGCCATATGGAGGATCAGTGATGGTAAGGGAGGCTTCTTCTATTCACAACATGATATTACAGGTGCTGTGCTCAAACATTTCAAGAAACAATACAGCAGGGGGAAGGGAAGCGCCATTCAGGACATCCTTTGGGGCATTGAATAGTTCCCACTAATGTTCGATGATACAAAAAATGAATCCCTGTCACAGCCTGTCACTGAGAAAGAACTCTATGGTATCATCAAGGCTTTCAACAAGGACAAATGTCCAGGCCCGGACGGCTGGACTATTTAATTTTTCATACATTTCTTTGACATCATCAAGCAAGATCTTATTAGGATGATCGAGGACTCTAGATTGTCAGGGTGCATTCATCAACATACTTCATCCACTCTGATTGCATTAATTCCAAAAAAGAGGGATGTGGATACTTTCCATGATTTCAGACCGATCTCCTTATGCAACATATCCTTCAAGATTATATCTAAAATAATTGTTGAGCGTATAAAAGGCACTCTGGCTACCTTCCTCTCAAAAGATCAACATGCCTTTCTGAAGGGACGTAATATTCTAGATGCTGCGGCAAGCACTCAAGAATGCATGTTCTCCATGATCACAAAGGACATTGACGCGGCCATCCTAAAAATAGATCTACAAAAGGCATATGATTGTTTGGACTGAGGCTTTATCAGATGTTTATTGGCGAAGATCGGTCTGTGGCCTGAGGTAATCCAATGGATTATGGTATGTGTAGAAAATTTCAACTACGCTATTAATATCAATGACATTCCTTCCTCATATTTTCTTGCTGAAAGAGGCCTCTGACAGGGATGTCCACTTGCCCCCCTCCTATTCATTTTGGCCATGAATACTCTCAGTTTACACATTAACAAGGCAGTTAATGAACATAGATGTCGGCCCATCAAGATTAGCAGGTATATTTCAATATCACACAACATTTTTGTGGATTATGTACTTCTTTGTGCTATGCTATGCCAGGACTCATGGAACTATCTATTCGACATTCTTGTCAATTTCCAAAAAGCCACGGGACTTATCATCAACAAGTCCAAATCCACTCTTTACCACAATGGATCAAATCTGAATCTGATTAATAGAATCGCTGCTATGTTTGGAATCGTCACATGTTTGCTTCGAGATGGTATTAAATATTTGGGGTTCCATCTAAAAGCTAATGGATACATAGCAAAATATTTGGAATGGTTAATTGAGAGATATTACAAAAAAATCTTGTCTTGGGAATACGGGACCCTTTCGCTAGCTGGTAGAGTTATTTTAACAACGATGGTCTTGTCACAAATATCTGTATATTGGGCACATTCATTCTACCTTCCCACGTGTACCATTCAATGGATGAACAAGGTCATGACGAATTTCATATGGGGTGGTATGTCTGAACAACGGAAATACCATCTAGTCAAAATGGATGCCATTTCCATACCAAAACAACACAGAGGATGGGGTCTTAAGGACTTAAGACTTTTTGGCCGGGCTCTCTTATGCCGATCTTTATGGCGAGGCATTTTTGGTGATGGTCCTTGGAGCAATATTATCAGGCTGAAATACATGAAAGGGAAGAATTTGGAATTCTGGTACAGAGTTGGGACAATTTGCACTCGACAGGGATCTGCTATTTGGCACAGTTTACGGAAGATAGAACAATACTTCTTCACACGACTGAAATGGAGGATATTCACAGGTAATCGTATTCTCATTGGTATTGACCCTATTCTGTGTGGTCATAGTGATATATCCATACCCGAGACCCTCTCATCATATCTCCAAAGGCGTGGATATTTCACTTGGAACAAGCTTATTGAATCTTGGCAAGGCTCTTCCCCTATATGGAAGGATGAAAATGCCCTCTTCTTACCGGATGTACTGGGCGGCATCTGGAAATCCATTACGGAACATTTTCATAGATGTTGGCTTTTTGCATCTCTCCATATATGACTTACCATATATACATTGTCACTATTTGATAGTTTTCTAAACAACTATGCTGATTTCTATTCGGGTATATGATCATATGTGGCCCCGGCTCCTGATCTATATATCAGCTATATGTACGTCTATTATTTATATTGACTCAATATAAAATATTATGCTTTTTTTCTTCTGAAAGAAAAGAAAAAAGAGTTTACATATTTTAATTAATTAGAAAGTTATATTATTTATCTATTATTTAAAAAAATTGAAATAGATTGCTCTTGTTGGGTAACTTAATTATTCTTAAATTCATTCATTAATTGTCAGTCAAAATTCGTGTATATGTGAGATGTATATGCACCATATATGCTTGGAATTTTATGTATATATTGAATTTTTCTAAGCATGAAATTATCTTAAGTATGGACAAATGTTTGAATGAGATTCAAAGAGTAATCATGCACAAGTTTTTTCTATTCAAAGTTACATCAAAATTACCTAACTGAATTGAAATTTATTGCTTGCAGAATTGAAAATCTATTTTAATTGTAGAATTCAAAACCTATTTCTACTTTCATAAGGAATTTCTCACATTAGATTGCAGGAAAAATATTTTAATTCTACTTGCATAATTGAAAACGCTACAACGCTACTTTGCAATCTATTTTAATTGCAGAATTCAAAACCTATTTCTACTTGCATAAAAAAAAAAATCTTACATTAGATTGCAAGAAAAATATTTTAATGCTACTTGCATAATTGAAAGCACTACAACACTACTTTGCAGAAAGGAACCTCTACAGTAATTGCATAAAAGGAAATTGCATAAAGGAAACTTGAGTCCTAATTACGGAAACAAAAGAAATTAGCTACAATTGTAGAAAAGAATGCTAATGAAACTATTTGTAGAAGCAAGAGTCAAATAAGAACTTGTAACTCTAAAAGATTACTCATATGTACAATTAACTCTAAAAGACATTTCTTTCACCATCTACAAAATTAACTGAGTAATGAAACAAAATTTCTGGAAATAAAATGCATATGAAAATCAAGTCGTTTTGGTATTTCTCTTTTATGAATGCTTTAAAATTAAAAAAGAAAAGGATTAAACCAAAACTATTGAAGAAGAAAATTTTCATAAAACTACCATGCTATGAGCAAATTAAAACATAAATCAGTAATTAAACTACTACATTATGAGTAAACTAAAATAGGAACAAAACTATTCTTACAACTTTCTAAGGGACCGCCCTGTGAGTGTAAGTCTATCAGTATTCAACTAATTTCTCAAATGTGCATTAAAAACAATGGATTCTATTAATTCCAAACGAAGTTTCACAATATTGAGAATAAACCACAATGTACTTAATTTTTGAACTTTCTTTTCAGTTTCACCTCATGGCTTTTATACAATTTTCGTTAAAACTAATTCTAGAGTTTTGTGCCGATAAAAAATGAAATTGTTCTGCCATCTAAGAAATAGATTTATATTAAAACTTTTTCTTCTCGTGATTTGGTACTGAAAGAGAAAATCATGAGGGATACTTATGGAACAAGTATTTTTTACGCTCTCCTTACGTCATCATAATCTTGTGATTATCTTTTCTTTGTTGTTGCACAACCATACTCAAAGTTGGACTTTGCGTTTGACTCTTAGATGTCCTGATCTCTATGGATTTCCAATTCATGTCGGTGGTCATCATGTGGTGAATATTTTTCATCTTTAGAAGCCCTTCATCCTTTTGTTGATGCATTGCAACCTATCTAATCATGGACATGGCTGTGAAATTCAACATTACCCGCTGAGTGATCAATATTCTTTAATTATAGAGATGTTTTCATTATAATTCATAAATTAAATTAAATTCTAAATCATGGATGATTAATAGATTTTATAATTTAAAATAACCTTGAGTATGCTGAAACTTCTACAAAATAGCCACAAAATATAAAGGAGAGGGAAAGAGGTAGTAGAAAATGAAACAATTTCAGACTTCAACATTCCCCCACATTGAAGGTCCTGCATATCCTCATGCACCAAAATTTCAAAATTGGTTCTTCTTTCCTCTTTAATGTATTTTTTATAAAGCCTATGCAAGGACATCCATACTAGTGCTTTCCTTTCTCTTATTAATGTTGAAGATAGCTCTTGGTCTCTTCATTAGAATTTGTCCACAAACCCTTGATCTTGTGCTTAAGGAACTTATTGTTTTCTTTAAGTTCCTTATTTTTCTTATACCAATGGTAGAAAAGTATGTTATCGTTTTGAGTTCTTAATATTTCATTTTGTACCTTTTTTGCTTCCCTTTCCTGTGTGAGATGTTTATTAAGAAATTCTAGCTCATATATGTCCAGCTTCTGAGTATCCTCAAGTCTATGGTCTGAAAAAGGAGTTTCATTGAATGCATTTTCTTGATTCTGAGAGGAAGTTACCTTCTTTTGCGATCTTTCTTCCACAGATTCCACATAGTCATAAATTTCTTTCCAAACTAGACCAATATCTCGTGTTCTCCTTTTGAGGCTCATTTTGTGAGGTGATTTCTTATATCCTTCTTCTTTGAGGTCAATCATTTCTAGACACTGTGTATTTGAGAGTTTTGAAATTATTCTGCTTCTTCTTAGCTTTACTTTTGTCTCTAAAATGTTATGACTTTCCCCTTTTCTCTCCCAAATTGTTCTTCATTTTTTTTTGGTTCTTTATGTATTTTTGGAGGTTTAGGATCTACGTTGGCTTTTTTCTTCGAACACTTTATTTTTCATTTTTCTTGTCACATTTTTCAAAGTACTGAGAGAGTGGTGTGTCATATTCAAATGGGTCCTCTGGTGCCTCTGTTTCACTATTTTCTGGACTTTATTCTTCAATTTTCTCTTCAAGTTAGGGTTTGATGCTAACCTTCCTCGACTTATTTTAACCCTTCTACTTGTTTCTTCTTCTTGAACTTCTATAAAGTGGTTATGAACCCGAAAGTCCTACCAATTGTCTCCCATAGCTTCAAAATATGCTTCTATGAGAATTTTGATCAGTTCATGATGGTAGAGGGAATTATCAATAGATTTAGACTCTCTTTGTATACTAGATGTTGTTGAAAATAGCAACAAGCAATGCTAAATATAGAAGTGCTAAATTTAACATTGCTATAAATAGCATTTCGGGATACCTTCCTATTTTAGTTAGTCCTTGAACTAAAATAGAGAAGTAAAAATTTGAATTTGATCTTAGCAGTTGTTTGTAAAATAATTAATTAATTCACCATGAGTTAATTGTTTGTAGAAAATCAAACGTGAAGTCTATGTGGGGACATGCAATAGTTTCTCCATTAATTGAAGAATTTATCCATCAGTTAAAGAGATAAGGATGAGTGGTAATTAGTTGGCTCAATTAACTGAGTCAAGTTCAGTTGGATTAATTCAAATAGTTTGTTGAATTAATTGTGAGTTCAATTAGTTAATGCATGCATACATGTAACTGTTGCACTTCATATAACTAAATATTCTCTCATAAATAACTCACGCATGTCAGTTCAGATAGAGACCCAGTTGAGATCAGATGGAGGGACAATATAGTATCAGTTGCAGGAATATTCCATTGTGAGTATCTCTTGCATGCAGAAGGAATTATTTCCTTGGAGATTGCGCAGTTCTTCAGTTTAGTGAGTGTGTGATGAGGCCAATCACACAGGCGACATCATTGGACCCCAAGAAACTGCGCAAGGAAATGGGAGGCTTGGAGGAATAAGGGAAGGCATATCTTGTGTCTACTCAGTCTGTGAGCTGTATTATTTGATTGTAGAGAGAGTAGAATAACTTGAGAGCTGATTCTTTTTTGTAACTTGAACATATTTCCACTTGTATGATAATACAGAGATTGGGGTTTTAGGCTGAGGCTTTCCTTGGGTTATTTTTTCTGTGTTATGTGTGATTGATTTCTCATTCTCAGTTATATGTGTTCTCATTGATCTTTCTCATATTTTATTAAGCTTCCGCAAAGTTTGTTGAAGAAGTAGAACTTGTATTTTGCTTTAGTATATTGCATAGTATGTTGATCTACAGTGGGAATTTCTACATGGTATCGGAGAAAAGGTGATCAAAGCGGAGAACAGTATACAAGAAGGGAGAAGTTCGATGTTTGAGATTCTTGAATATAGAAATCAAGTTCTTATCACATCTCAATTTCACCAATGGCATTCAACGGTTTAAGACTTGAGTATGCCCTTGATGGCAATGTGAATTATATAGCCTGGAAGGATCGCATGGAAGCAGTATTAGAGGATAATGGTCAAAAGGAATTCATTGATCAAGAAGTCCCCAAGCCGACAGATGCTACGAAATTGGCGGAATGGAAGAAATGTGTGGCTAGAGCAAGGAGAATAATTCTAGATGGAGTTAGAGACCACATAGTCTCGAGTCTCCATGGGAAGGAGACGCCATTTTCGATGTGGAAAACATTGAAAGATTTATATCAGAATAGCAACGATCAGAGGAAGTTTGCGCTGAAAGAAAAGCTTCAGAAAATCAAGTGTGAAAAGGGTGACATGATCTCTACATATCTAAACAAGCTCACCACCTCCAAGGATGATCTTGGAAGTCTAGGGATCATGATCGCTGATGATGACGTGGTGATTCTTACACTCCTCGATCTTCATAAGAGCTGGCATAGCTACCAAGACTTGATTAATGGAAGAGAAAAACTGCCAGATTGGGAACAAATTTGGTTGGATTTGATGCAGGAGGAGATAAGAAAAAGCACCAGAGATGGATCCTCATCAAAGCAAGATGATGAGGAAAATCTAGCCTTAGCAGGTAAGGCAAGGAAGGAGAAAGGGAAGGCGTCCCATTCCAAATCTAGTTCTTCCCATGGTGGGAAGAAGTTTGACAAATCGAAAGTGCGTTGCTTTCATTGTCATGAAGTGGGCCATTATGCTACGAATTATTCACAGAAGAAATACAAGAAGGGATCCTCGAAGGGACCTGATGGTGAGGCACTAGCCTCATAGTTTGAGTTGGATTTCTCTCTTATCACATGCATGGTTTCATCCATGGTGGGATGTGTGTGGTACCTGGACAGTGGAGCTTCATTCCACATGTCAGATGACAAGAATATTTTCAGTACCTTGGAGTAGAAGGATCTACATTTGTGGATCGATATGGGTCATGATGGAAAGTACCATGTTTCAGGTGAAGGTATGGTTGTGTTTTAGAGGGAGCATGGAGCTCCCCTCACCCTAACTGATGTAAAGCATGTAGCAGGTCTGAAGAAGAACCTTGTGTCTATTGCTATGCTAGAAGATAAAGGCTATGATGTAGTATTTAGTAAAGGAAAGGTATTCCTGAGGCATGTCGGTACTGGACAGACAAAGCGAATCGGGGTTCAAGTAAAGAATCTCTACAAGCTGGAGATAGATGACTTTGCTACATTGAGTTCCAAAGCTAAGATGGTGTAGAGCCAAGATGTTGACGAGCTACGACATAGAAGACTGGGCCACTTGCACCATGGAGCCCTGAAGATCACGCAACAGATTTATACCGGGCTACCCAAGGGAAAACTGGAGCAGACGAATACATGTAAAGGTTTTACCTTCGGTAAGTATGCAAAATCTTCCGTTCTGAATCGAGACAGTAGAGCTGGAGAAATCCTGGAGTGAGTTCACTCATAAGTTTGTGGACCATTCTCTACAGCCTCCATCACTAAACAAAGGTACTATGTTATTTTTATTGATGTTTTTTCTCGTAAATGCTGGATCTACTTTATGCAAAAGAAGGATCAGACCTTCTTGAGGTTTTGTGAGTTTAAAGCCTTGGCAGAGAAAGAATCTGGAAAGAAAATAAAATCCTTACGTAGTGATAATGGTGGAGAGTATGTCTCCTAATAGTTTAAAGGTTTTTGCGCTATAGAAGGAATTAAACGGGAGTTGACGACACCCCATAACCCACAGCAGAATGGGGTGGCCGAAAGGAAGAACATATCGATTATGGGACCAACTTGAGCGATGTTGCATGACCAAAGCCTACCACTGCATTTGTGGGATGAGGCATGCAATACAGCAGTATACTTGCATAACAGAAGCCCGCACTATAAACTGGGAATGAAGACACCTATGGAGGCCTTTTTTGGGAAACGACTAGATGTGACTCACTTTCAAATATTTGGATCATCAGTTTACTATCATGTGACCAAAGATGCCCGGAAGAAGCTAGATCCAACAGCTGAGTTGGGAATACTTGTGGGGTACACAAATACACGCCACAACTATCAGGTGCACCTGCCTACCAATCAGAGGACAATGGTATGCAGGGACCTGATGTTTGACGAGTAGAAAGCCATGCGCTTATCACTTGAGAGGGAGCTCAAGTTTCATGCAGAGGAGGAACTTTCAATTCCTAAGGAGGAGGAGCCTCAGATTGATGCGCAGTAGCCACATGCAGAGGATCCGGGAGTGGAGACATCCAATCATGCTGGGACTTCCAGAGATGCGCGGAAACACTCAAGGGAAGCTAACAAGTTGATGCTAAATGCAAGGGAGAATATGGGACAACCATTTTCTCAGTGCAGACAGAGGAGATCACCCAAGTGATACACTGGGTACATGGCCCTAGTTGGGGAGTGTGTAGATACCGAACCTTCATTTGAGGAGGCAGTGTAGCCACCATTCTAGGTTGATGCAATGGTAGAAGAGTACGACTCTATCATTCGGAATAGTGTGTGGGATGTTGTCCCAAGACCTCAGGGCAAGTCAGTGGTTAGTTCCATATGGCTTTACAAGGTAAAGCAGGCAGTTGATGGCAGTGTTGAGAAACATAAGGCAAGGCTTGTTGCCCGAGGTTTCTCACAGGTTGAGGGGACCGACCATGATGAGAGCTTTGCTCTCATATCAAGGTACTCATCTATCAGATTGATGTTGGCACTACCATCTCAGATGGGTTGGAAGATCCATCAGATGGACGTGAAGACAACATTCCTCAATGGGAAGATTGAGGAGGAGGTGTACATTGAGCAACCAAAGGGTTTCGAGTCCTTTGATTGTGAGTCGCATGTGTTTTGACTCAAGAGGGCTTTGTATGGGTTGAAGCAAGCACCCCGTGCTTGGTGCACCATAATTGACAACTATTTCACCGGGTTGGGCTTCACCAAGGGTGAAGCAGATGTGAACCTTTACCACATCTTGGTAGAAGGTAAGCCATTGATCATTTTTCTTTATGTCGATGATCTGATTTTGATAGGTGATGATTACTTGATACAGTCTTGCAAGGAGGACCTTGCAAGAAAGTTCGAAATGAAAGACATGGGTCTTATGCACTACTTTCTAGGGATGGAGGTGTGGTAGAAAGATGGTGAAGTATTTGTGTCTCAATGCAAGTATGCCAATGAGATACTCAAGCGCTATCACATGGAGAAGTGAAAACCCATGCAGGCTCCTCTAGCTGGGAAATCAAGGAAGGAGGATGCTACTTCAGGTGAGGTAGTAGCTACTACTATTTATTGATAGCTGGTGGGTTCACTTATGTATTTGGTGAACACACGACCCAACTTATGCTTTGCAGTGAACCAACTGAGTCAAGCTATGGTTCAGCCTACCAAGTTGTTTTCGAAGGCAACGAAGCATGTGCTGAGATACCTCAGAGGCACATCTCAGTTCAGATTGTGGTACAGATAGATAGAGGGAGTGAACCTTGATGGCTTCAGAGATACAGATTGGGCAGGGAATCCATCAAACCGGAAGAGCACTTCTGGAGGAATGTTCAACCTTGGTTTAGCTGTAGTTTCCTGGTACAACAGGAAACAGAGATCAGTTCCACTTAGCTCAACAAAGGGTGAATACATGGTTGCTAGTCAGGCTGCATGTGAGGCTATTTGGATGTGGAAGATTCTAATGGGATTGTTTGGTCAAAGGATGGATCCAGCCATGATCTACTACAATAATTAGAGTTGTATCAAACTCTCTGAGAATCCAGTTTTTCATGATAGGTCCAAGCACATTGATATCTGGTATCACCATCTTTGAGACTGTGTGGTCAAGAGGATCATGTTGTTGCTGTATGTTTCAACCAAGGAACAAGATGCAGATATTTTGATGAAGGCATTGTCAAAATGCAAGTTCGAGTTCCACAGAGGCAGGATTGGGGTTACTAATAATCCATTTCTTATTGAGAGGGAGTTTTTAAAATAGAAATAAGAAATTCTAAATACAAAAGTGATAAATTTAGCACTACTATAAATAGCATTTCGAGATACCTTCCTATTTTAGTTTGTCCCTAAACTAAAATAGAGAAGTAAAAATTCGAATTTGATCTTAGCAGTTGTTTGTAAAATAATTAATTAATTCACCATGAGTTAATTAGTTGTAGAAAATTGAACATGAAGTCTATGTGGGGACATGCAACAGTGTCTCCATTAATTGAGGAATTTGTCCATCACTTAAAGAGAGAAGGATGAGTTGTAATATTGAGTTGCAATTAGTTGGATCAGTTAACTGAGTCAAGTCTAGCTAGATTAATTCAAATAGTTTGTTGAATTAATTGTGAGTTCAATTAGTTAATGCATGCATGCATGTAACTGTTGCACTTTAGATAACTTAATATTCTCTCATAAATAACTCATGCATGTTAGTTCAGATAGAGACCCAGTTGAGATCAGATGGAGGGACAATGTACTATCAGTTGTAGGAATATTCCATTGTGAATATATCTTGCATGCAAAAGGAATTCTTTCCTTGGAGATTGCGCAGTTACTTCTTAAGTTTAGTGAGTGTGTGATGAGGCCAATCACATGGGTGGCATCATTGGACCCCAAGAAAAAAATGTGCAAGGAAGAGGCTTGGATGGTTGAGGGAAGGCATATCTTGTGTCTACTTAGTCTGTGAGCTATATTGTTTGATTGCAGAGAGAGCAGGATAGCTTGAGAGCTTATTCTTTTTTGTAACTTGAACATATTTCCACTTGTATGATAATACATAGATTGGGGTTTTAGGCTAAGGCTTTCCCCGGATTATTTCATTTGTGTTACGTGTGATTGATTTCTCATTCTCAATTATATTTCTTCTCATTGATCTTGCTCATAATCGATTAAGCTTCCGTGAAGTTTGTTGTAGAAGTAGATCTTGTATTTTGCTTTGGTATATTGCATAATCTGTTGATCTATAGTGAGAATTTCTATAGATGCCATCTTTATGAGAATTTGAAGAAAAAAATAAGGAAAATTACTTCATTCCCATCAAAAAAATGCATCAAAATTTAGGCATGGTAGAAAAACATAGTTCCGAACCTTCCTTCACAAGTTACAAATTTTTGGATAGCCAACAATAAATTTATCCATTTCCATTTTAGTGTTGTAAATAGAATTCCCATTTTAAAGATGGATATATCCATACCTGGTTCTTTAAGGAAGTTTACCCAATCATTCTACTTGATTTTCCTATTTTTGAACTAACTTTCTCCATTTTGGGAAATTCTGTAACTTCTGCCATGATAGACTCTGTCAAGATAATTTTGATTTCTCAAATTTCTTCCTCGTCTCCATCAAAGGCACAAGTGAAATCTTTGGTGACCTTTTTCTCATGTCAGTGGAATTTTTCAAAGAACTTACGCCACCATACCTGCTACAACTGGTCCCTAACTCTCAAGTATGCTTGAAGAAACTTTATTGTGTTTGCTTCATACCGAACAATGATACCCATGGTAGAGGGAAGTCTCATTCTTTGATTGTTTCCTTTTGACAAGGATGATGGAAGGTTGATATGAAATGAGCACAATTGAATGGTGAGGGTTTCATAATAGAGTGAAATGGGATGAGGTTGAGTAAAATAATAGCAGAGTAAGGTGCTTACAAAGTATTTGTTTCATGATAGGACTGCACTTTTTCACATGATCTCACATGATTCTTAGATCTGATTTCATAGAATCACTGAGATGTATGCGTTTTTTTAGTAGAATTGACGTGACTCAACTAGTAATGATGATGGTAGGGTGTAATTGTTATGATTTTTGGGAAGTATTAAAAGGTTTAATAATTCAAGTTTTTATTTAATAAAATCATCCCATGAATTAAAACCTAATGTTCTAACATGAAAAATAATTCAACATCCTACATAACTTTTCTTATGAGTTCTTTTGCTATTCCTTCGATGTGGATTTTCTAATGTTGATGTAGATGTAGAATACATACTTGGCTACAGAATTGAAGATCAACTGTAGAATGGCATAAATGATGTTGCTACTTATTTTTAAATTTTGTTTCTCTAATAAGAGGAGATATTATTTATTGTTGCTGCTACTTTGGCCAACAATGAATAAAAATGTTCTTCAAAACTATTGCTTATCAACTGAAATTTATTAGAAAAAGAAGGATAGAAAGAAATATGGATGAAAAAAGGGAATTATGAAAATCTAAACCTCTAAGAAATCTTGGTTTTCAATTAATATTTTTTGTATAAACATGGAAACATAGTTGGTTTTCATGTTTATATTTTTATTATTTTATTTAATAAGATAAATTACAATGAAGTTGGATACTGAGGAGAATAATCTCCTTTCTTGACAGCCTTGAATTCATAGTTCTCTTCCAAATATCTAAGAAACTCTTCCTTTGTTATTGGTTTATGATACAACCTTAACCTATGACCATTAACAAGAAAATTAACTTGTTCATCATCAATAGTTTTGATTTTGACTGCTCCATTATAAAAAACAGTATCAATCTCATAAGGACCAAGTCAATGAGTTTGAAATTTCCCTTGAAAATATTTGAATTTTGAATAAAAAAGAAAAGCCCAATCACCTTGCTTGAACTTTTTAGATTTGATAATCTTTTCATGCCATTTTGATATTTGTTGTCGAACTATGCCAGTTCTTCGGATAACGTCTTATTGGATCTGATCTAACTCATTCAATTGTGTTAGTCTCTATTTTTGAGTTTCTAATATATCAAGGCCTAGTTTAACTATTTTTCTCAAGGTCTCCACTTGAATTTAATTGGAAGAAAAACTTGCTTCCCAGAGACAAGCTCATAAGGAGTATGTCCAGTTGTGTTTCTCCATGTGGATCAATATTCCCATACTACTTCTAGAAGATTTCTCCCCAATTCTTCCTATGCCATTACACAACCTTGGTTAGAATTGCTTCAAGGACTTTGTTGGTGGATTCCACTTGTCTATTGGTTTGTGGATGATATGAAGTAGACTTTTGATGCTTGATATTATATTGATCCATGATCTTTTATACCAGATTCGATGTGAATTGAGTACCTTGATCTGTTACAATTTCTCTTGGAATTCAAAACAACTAAAAATATCCTCAAAAATAAATGTAACAACAACATTTTTAGTTTCAAATAAAATAGGTTTAGCTTCTACCCATTTTGTAACATAATCTTTGCCAACAAATATGTACCTTTCTATTTAAATGGAGGATTTATTCGTCCAACAAAATCTCGAGCCCATTTTGGAAAAGACTCTATAAGTATATGTGGCTATAGAGGAATTTCATTTGATGTAATAGGATTCCCCATTCTTTGACAACTATCACATCTTTTGACATATTCTTTTGCATCCTTGAAAATGGGAGGCTAATAGTATCCTAAAAGAAATATCGTGTAAGCCATTATTTTGTCAACAAAGTGACCTCCACATGACACATCATAATAAGATTTCAATATTTCAGGTACATCATCTTCTTGAACACATCTTTGAATGATCAAATTAAGTCCATTTTTGTACAACTCTCCATCTATCCAAGATCGAGGTGCACTCGATTTCATCACCTTTTTTCTTTTCTATGGATGATAGTTGTGGAGGTAGCTTTCTTGTAGCCAAATATTTATCAACATATGCAAACCAGGGTGTTTTAGTAGATTTTGGAAAAATACATTCATCAGGAAAGTTATATTTTACAGGAATGCCACCATCATTATTCCACACTCTAGAAAGAAAATCATCAACTGCATTTTCTTTTTTTGATATATCAAGAATAGTAATGTTGAATTCTTGTAACAATAACAACCATCTTGTAACTCTACCATTAGTAATTATTTTTTTATTAGATATCTAATGGTAGAATGATTTGTATGAGTGAAAGTTTCATAATCAGTGATATAATGACGAAACTTATTAATGACATGCACAACAACTAAAAACTCCTTTTCTGTTATAGTGTAATTTAACTCTGTTGGAGCTCAATTTTTTCTTGCATAATAGATAACATTAGGAGTTAAATATTTTTGTCCTAACATAACTCATAAAGTTGTATATGAAACATTAGTATAAATGTGGAAAGGAAGACACCAATTAGGCACTCTTAGAATTGGTGCTTTAGTAATATTTTGTTTCAATTTTTCAAATGATTTTTGACAGTCAGGATTCCACACAAATTCACAATCTTTTTTAAGGAGTTTAAAAAGTGGAGAGACTATTTTTGTGATTTTTTCCACGAATCTTCTATAATATCCAGTAAATCCAAGAAAACTTCTAACATCTCTTTGACAAACAAGAATTGAAATTTTGGAAAGTATTTCTACTTTAGATGTATCCACTTTAATTCCATCACTTGAGATATGGTGTCCAAAAAGAATCCCTTCATTGAACATCATAAAACATTCCTCATGCCTTAATGAAAGGTTTGCCTCTTTACATTTCCAAATTTTCAATAGCTTCCTCAAAAGTATCACCATACACAATAAATGCATCCATGTATACTTCCACACAATCATGAATTAGATAAGAAATGATGCGTAAACTATTGTTTGAAATGTGGCAAGTTTATTACATAATTCAAAAGGAAGTACAATATAGGCATATGTTCCCCAAGGACATGTAAAAGCAGTTTTATCTTGATCTTCTGGTGCTAGATGGATTTGGTTATATCCACTAAAATCATCTAAAAATGAAAAAAATTCTTTGTTTAATTACCTATAGTCAATGCATGTTGGTGTAGGGGGTCCTGACCCAAGTTTAGAGTTAGTTGCACCAACGAAAAAAACCCTACGCTATTGGCCTTTTTGGTAATAACCTACATAGTGTAGGTTGCAGTCTCACCCAAAGCGGTAATAGGGGATGCAAGAACCATGTTTCTGTATCAAGATGCTAGTGTGATGTCTTCCAGCACCTTAGATATGCCTCCATGCAAATCGATAGACTTATAGGGTTCGTTTTTGTTACTAGGTTAAAGTTGCCTTTAGACATTCGCAAAGGTCCACGATCAGTCTCTGCGGACATTAAATAATTGATTTAACTACTTTTGCCCATCGGCAAGCAACGCTAAATCAGATTTCACGTATCTACTTAACTCATTAGAAAACATAAGATAAATAGCTTGTAACTCCACGGAATTGGCTAAGCATTGATTTCATACATTATCAAGACAAATTCATTGAATTTGCATAGAATTCATTCAGTCATTCAGAAAATATATCATTAATTGACAACATACAACATTAAACAGATTGAATTGAAATACTCAGTAATTCTTTGAAAAGTTTTCTTTATTGGTATTCAATTCACCGATTACAGACTCTTCTTATCCTATGCACATAGCTGCAGGGGTCCACGCACTCAACTGCAAACTCTACCTAGGCCTCCTACGCACTCCGTTGCAAGAGCCTTCCCCTTTCTACCTAAGTATAGGAAGCAAAGCCATCCTTCCTTAGCTCTTTCTAAGACCCGCTATGACTCAACTATTTATAATTTTCTGCCATACAATACCATGGTCCACGAACCATGGGAGAATCAAAAAGTTGACAAAAACAAGGGGCTAAGACCCTTTTGACTCTTATCTATCTGCATGCTCTATATCCATAATTTTCGGAGAATTTACGTTCTTTACAAAATTCCTTACGAAAATGACTAATTTAATTTAATTCTACCCCTCGGGACCCCATCCCAACATGCCCCTAGCAAAAAGATCATGACTCACCCTCGAGTCACTCGAATGGCAACTCCATTTTCTAGTGGAAATCACCAAATGCCTTGGTCAATTTCTGAAGCTACGTAGTACTCTATGTTGCTACTTGTTGTACTGCCTGGACCAGTTTCTTTGTGGTTGGCCCCTCGACGGAAAGTTGTGTAGTCCTTTGGGTCTGTTGCATGGCCTTCTGCTTCTCATGAATGTTCTGTGAAAGTTGGCTAGCTTCCTTTATCCAAGGCTGAAGTTGGTCTTTGAGCACGGATTACTTTTTTTGCAGCTCCTGGATATTATCAACTTTTCCTTGCCTTCCTGCAAGCATGCGAAGTGCTGGACTAGTGCCAACGTCCGTGTTTTTGTACTGATCTCATCATATTCTTGCTACACTTCCCTAATCTCTATGTTCAACTGTTTGAG
>APFE030687339.1:5815-42879 GCA_000404065.3 Pinus taeda
GTTGTTAGTGCACCTGAAGTTTAGTCTATAGGCTCGGCCTTCTGCATGGTTGTTTTGTTTATTATGTATCCAAACTCCAGCTCCTGCCCCTAATTTGTTGACTGATCCATCAAATTCTAGGAACCATAAGATCTCTTGTTCTAGGGGAGGCTGAATAATATCTTTGTGGTCTGGACTTGTGAGTTGAAGTTTAGGTTCTTCATCTAGTTTGACTTTTAGAACAGTCTTCTCATTTGATGGGATCAACTTTGTTTCTAGAGCAGCAGTTTGTTCATTAAAGTCCTGATCTTGTTTGAGTGTCTGGTTTTCATCATCATATGATTTGTCCTCTTGCACGTTCTCTTTTTTTGACTCAACCAATGTTTCTATGTCAGGATTTCCTTCATTAATATGCTGATCTGGTTTGATTATCTGGATTTCTTCATTATTTGTGTGACCTGTATTGTCATTTAAAAGGATATATGAGTCTATGTCAGAATGGACAGCATATATGGGGAAGTTCTGAGGCTTCTCTACAGTGTTGACCATATATTTCATGAGTGATTCTCTATATAGTCTTTTGGGTTGACCAAAGACTGTGATTGTGGCATATAACATGTCTAACTGTAGGGACCCTTGAAGTTTAGCCCCCCATGATCTTGATAATAACATCCCATATTTGGGTGGGATATCAGCAACGACAACATCCATCAAGATTGTTTTATTTGGGTATTGGACCAGGGATACACATAAGTCTTTTATCAAGCCTAGACACTTAACTTGGCTGGAATAAAATGAAAATAGATCCTTATATGGCCTAGTAATATCTAGATTCAGCCTTTCCATGACTGATTTTGGCATTAGGTTGTGAGAAGCGTCTGAGTCAAACATTGCATTGTGTAGTATCTTATCATGGATATGCAAGCTGACATAAAAGGGTAAGATCCCTGTGCCTGCTATTTTTCCATCAACCTCTGGGCCAAACAGCAATTCTGGGGTGTCATCCAACACATTGACATTGTCTTTGTTTTGAGTGAGCTGGAGGGACTTCTCAATCTGTTGTTTGTAGATGTCATGCTTGGCTAGCTCTACAAGAGGAATGGCTATTTTTAGTTTGCTAATTTCAGCTTCCAAGTCAAAGGGTTTTTTAGATTGGACCTTAATGTTGTGGATGACCAGCTTTTCTTTGTTTAGTAAGGTTTCTTCTTGATCCTTGTACTGCTCTTGGGGCTTGTGTTTTTCATTCACCTCTTGAGGCTTTTTGCTTGGATAGGGCTGTACAGATGATGCAGCTGGTGGCTTCTGTGTTTGTTCGATAACTTCTTTAATAGTTACTTCCTTTGTGAATGAATCAGTTGTGTTAATTGGCTCAGTTACTATGCCACTCTTAGGCTGCAGTCTGTCCTTTTTTTTTTCAGGCTGTGATATGTTTATAGTTCTACTTCTTAGTTTGTATTGTTTATGAACTTCATAAACAGCTGTGTCATAGCCTTGTTTGAAGTCAAATGACTCACCTGACTTGGTTTGAAATTGTTTAATGTCATCATCTTCATGATCTTCTTGACTTAGGAAAACTTGGTGCTCATCATCAAGGCCCATTAGGTGAATGTGGGTGTCATCCACTTGCTCATCTGAAGTGGATGTTTCAGCATAGTTCTCCTGAAACGGGGGTCTTATCTCTAGATCAGAGTTAGCCTTTCCCACATTAGGGTTTTGGTTTCTCCTGAAGTTTGGATTTCTGTTAAGATTGTTTTGTGGTGCTTCCCATGAAGACTTTCTCTCCACAGATTCTACCCTGTCACCCAACCTCTTCATACCAGTGAGTATTGCATCCAATTTCTGGTCAAAGGCTGAGGGTTCCTCTTTGAAGGCAACTCTTTTTTCCAATCTTTCCCTATTCCTCTTGGCAATTAGGTTGGCCTCAACTGTGACAACAACCTATTGTGCTTCTTCAAGGGTTTGAGGGGCTATTTCTTTTAATTGATAAGCCATGTCAGGGTCAAATCCATCAGGGAATTTGTATAAGGCTAAATCTAGAGGAGGTCTTAAGTTTTGGGGTATTGCATTGTATACATTGTTGAACCTAGCACAATACTCCAACACTGTCTCTTGAGGACCTCTCTTAATCATGTCATATTCACCAAGTATGTGCAGGGGATCCTTCTTTTTATCCCATCTGTTGGTAAAAGCTTGGTAAATCTCATCAGGGGTTGTGATGGTGTTTGCAGGAAGTGATCTGAACCAAGTTTGAACATCACCTGTCAGGCTTTGGACAAATATTCTCATCCTCACACTATCATCATCTATCTCATAGTTCTCAAAGTGATCCTGCATCCTCTTGGCATGTTGAATAGCAGAGTAAGGGCCAGTGGAGTCAAAATATGAGTTTTTGGCTTGGTAATCCTGAGGTAAGGCTACAGGATTAGCAGGTAATTGCAGAGGTGCATATCTCATAGCCATATTCACAAGGTTTGGGGGATTGATAAGGACAACTGGGACAAAAGGAACAATGGGTACCACAGGGGTAACAGGTATAGCAGAACCGAGAGTGTTGGTCAAGGGAGTATGTGTGGGGGATGAGGATGTTGGAGGAGGGCTTTGAGATGTGGATGGAGAACTAGGGGAATTGGGGGTGGACCGAAAAAGAACCTTGATTGGAGTGGAAATGGGGTTGGAATGAACTGTCTTTGGACTTAAGTCAGCAAGCTTATCTGGCCCTTGCTATTTTTTTACAAATTTATGGATTGTGTTAGGATTTTCAAAGACAGGGGGTGGATTTGGGTCAGGATTTGCCCTAGTGTACCGAAGATTCTTCTTGGGAGCCAGTTTCTGAGCTAGTCTTTTTGCATTTTTTACGAAAATTTTATATCAGCAAGGACTGGACAAGATTTTGAAGGGCTATATATACCTCAAAACTAGCATGAAGATTAACTGAATCAGTTCTTCCCTAGAACTGTTAGTGTTTGGAGCAGAAACAGCTTTGAAGGCTTCCTGACTGATATTCAGGTTGCAAGTGTAACTTTGGGAGATATATAGTATTTGGAAAATCCTGAAGAGTTCCCTAGTGGAGTCACCATTATGTTAGTACTTAGGTTGTTCCCTGCTTCCTAAAGGGAATACGACCGAGGTAACCACTAACCAATCTTGTAGCTACAGGTCCTAGCCTACCGGTAGCCAGAGAGGGCTCTCTCTTTATAGTTTAGATTTTTTTGATGAGTGTTTTAGACTAGTTATGGTGCACTGCTTGTTTGAATTTTGGTGGGTTGGTGAATTCTTTTAGAACTAAAATATAGATTTACAGGACAGTTTGTTCCATTGGGCAATGGAGTTGAGATATTAGTGCTCTTGAAAGTGGATCTGTGGAGACAAAGTGTTGCTGCAGAGCAAGTTAGGCATGTGTGAAAACAATATATCTGATTTGTTGGTGAAAGTGGGAATTTATTGAGTGGAAGGCAGTTAAGAATCTTTCACTATGCTAATGAAGAAACATGAAAGTAATGCTTAAGAGCAGTTAAGAATTCTTAAACAGTATTCACCATGTTAGGATAAGTTTAGACATGAGCAATTAAGAATTCATATCTATGGCTAATCCAGCAGAACACATATTTAGAAATAGAGATTGAGCATAGGGTGTTTGGAATAAATCCTAAGCTATTCTTTTTCTCTATTTACTAAGATTATGAAAACACAAAAGTTATGGAACAAACAGGAAACACATACACAGTTAAGAGAAACTTATTGATTCAACAAATGACACAGGAATTCTACAATAACACAGAGCTTTACATATCCATCTTCAGACAGCGTTGGAACCAACAATCTCCATCAGCAATTTTATTATAAAAAATTCTTCAGTATATTACAGAGCTCTTTAGGAAGAATTGTATTACAACTGACCCTCAATGCGTTATCTAAGGGGATATATATAAAAAATAGGGTATAAAATATCTTAGTGGAGAGTTATGGTGCAATAAATTGCACCACCAACTCTCTTACAAAAAGTAAATGACAACATAAATATAACTTTAAATGTTGAGGTAGCCAACATTCCTTTGTCAGACAGATTTGACTTTTGGCTGTGGAAAGTAGGCGGTAGTAGTGCTTTAAATGCTGCGTTAATTTTAGCCTGCTATTTGGGTGGATTGCTGAGTCATCTGTATGTTGCTTGCTGTACCTGTATGCTTCCTTGCCTGCTGACCTGTATGTTGACTTTGTATGCTGATCTTTCTCCAAGAAGGCAAAAAGCAAAGTGGAATTATCTGGGAAAAATTTCCAACATTGCTTGCCACCAATCAGCTGGGGGTAACTGATGTCTTCTCATATTAACCACTGTCTCATCTGCCTCTGTGTGTCTATAAAAATTAGGAGGTACCTCAAACAGATGATTAATTTCATGCTCTATAAAGAATAGATTCTCCAGTTTGTCATAGAGGGTTTGCCCAGAGGGAGGCCCTGCTTCTTCTGTGGAGCTGCTGGATGCTGTGATCTGGTTTTCAACATAATTGTTGATCCTTGTCATATACTGATTATATGATAGCAGCTGTCCTGTACCAGTCACTAAGCTTGGCAGTCCTTTATCCTGTAAAATAGCCATTTTAGCTCTGAATTCATCTATTTCAACCTTCATTTCCTAACATTTCCTCTCCAGTGTTTGAGTGAAATTCCTCAATGTCAGTACCTTTTTGGGTGTGAGGATTGTATCTGTTCTGCTGGCTATTTGCAGAGCAGCCAATTCTTCCCTAGTGCGGTTATTGAGAAAGTGAATCATTTTGGTGGCCTGCTCAGGCATTATTCCCAGGGCTATCCTGGCTCTCTGAATCTCTACATGAGCTATTTCTATCAGCTCCACCTATTCAAAAATTGCTTGAATGGACCTCCATTGGTCCTGCATAGATTGGCCAATCTTGGCCCAAATAATCTTTTTTATTTCTGCTAGGGTCTTACCTAGCATCAACTCTTTCTCTAGAGTTTTTACTTTGGCCTCCAAGGCCTTTATCTCTCTTTGCTTTTCTGCCACAATCATCTTTGATTTGTCATAACTGGCCTCCATCTTGGCCAGTTTTTCCTTGGCAATATTTATTTATGTGACTTGATTTTCCAGCTATTTAACGACCTTCATTAATTCTTCCATGCCCAAGCTGGATTTTGCTGCTGCTATGGCTTCTACTGTTGCTCCAGTTGCTGATGTAGTTGTCGTAGGTGTTGGAGCAGTAGGAGGGGCTTTTGTTACTTGTGCTGGAGGGGCAAATTGAAGGTTTGTTGAAGTTTGAGGTGGCTGGGAGGCAGATTCCCCTTGCTTGTCCTGTATATCTTTTTCTAACTCTGCCTCCATCTGCAGTATCCTTTGGTTCATGACTAGGAGCAGCTCCATAGCATTGTCCACCTATTTTTCTTGTGCAATCTTTGTTGTGTCAGGATGGATGGTAGGAGGCAATTTTGCCTGTTTCCTCAATGCAGCTATATCATCATCCTTTTTCTTCATAAGCACTCTAACACCCTTTGGATCTTTGGGGTCATGTCCCAAATCAATAATTATGTCCTCCAAAGTCTTTATTCTGTTGTCTTTTGCAGAGGAGGACAACCTTTCCAAATCAAGCTATCTGTTTCTGTTCTTCAGGGATTCTTTCAGCTGATGGGCCAGAATTGCCCTGTCAGCAAGTGTTGCATACACCATCTCCCCTGTTTGTTTGTGCAGCTCAATTTGATCCATGGGGTGTATGTCTTTAGCAAAGACCTCTAGATTTGTCTTGTAATAATCTACTGTGGTCTTTGGGTGTGGAACCTTGGGCTTTAGATGAGTGAAGATCATCTTTTCTTCCTTGAGATCAAAGGCAGCCATTAATCTTTGCTTTTTGGCTGGGGTTGTGTTCAGGAATTGGTCATAGAGCTGCACTCTTAGCAACTCATTTTGTGCCTTGATCTCCTTGAAGCCCTCTTTAACTCTAGCTAGCTTTTTGCCCTGCTGTCTGGAGGAGGACACCTCCACGGTATGCTGTTGAGCCTGTTATAGCTGTAATGAGCTAGTTGCAGTCTGCTGGCTCATCTGTCTTTCCTTGCTTTGGCTTTCTGCCAGCTCTTCACTTATGTCTCCTTAAACTTCAGGGTCTACCCTCGGCCTCTTCGCCTCTGGTTGCTGTGATGACCCTGTGGGAGGTGTGATTTCTTCTCTGTCTCTCTTCTTCCCTCTCTCATCATTTAGAGGGGTCTGCAAAATAGGGTTTTGAGTTTGTTTAGTTTGCAAGGGAGGGGCCTGTCCTGATTGTTGGTCTTTTGAAGTACTAGGCTGCCCTGTTTCTGTCTCTTGTTGTTCATCCATCTTCTCCTTTCCTTTTGTTGTGGTTGTTGTTGCTGGAGCCTGTTGGATGTCCTGTGTTGTTGGGGTAGTAGAGGTACCTTCTCCTGCTTGGACTGGTTGCTTGAAGACCTGTTGACAAGAGTCCAAGTCAAGAGTTTTTTCCAAGTCCTTTACATTCTGCTCCATTATTTCTTCCTTGAGTCAATTCCTCTACTATTGATTCAGGCACCCATTCATCTTGATTAGCAAAATGTTGTACTTGAGGGAGTGGGGCATGTTTATAGGCTAGCAGCATATATTTGACCCTCCTTGCACTGATGAAACCTTCAGGGTCATAAGGGACCCACCAGAAGCTTCTCTTAAGTTTGAGCTGTTGTCCTAGTATTTGGTCAGCTTCTTGCCAACCATATTTTTTGTTCATTGTAAATGGGCCTAAGTGATCCCTGAACTTCAGGTTGGCTTTCTCCTTGGCACTGTGAAAGTGTGTTGGGTTGGAGTTTATAAGCTGTCTATAGTACTCCAGGGCAAATAGCCTCATAAGGACATACTTTGGGAGCCTGTAGGGACAGATCTCACAGCCATAAATTCTGATGACAGTGTGGTTTTGGTACAAGTACCAATCACCAATCTTGTAGCTTCTGGATAGCTGCAAGATCTTCTGCATATCCTTGGACAATCTGATAGGAGGTGTCCTCTTCAAGATGCATGTAACTGGATATACAAACTGATCAATGAATTCGCAGTAAGAGTAAGGGGAATTCTGTACTTGATGGAAGACTGAAGGCCAGACGATCACAGACCTTCTCTCACCCTGTGAGTCTAGCTTCTTGATTGAGCACTGGAAGCTATCTATCTGGTAGTACAAGAATAAGTGATAGATGTATGAGGAATATTTGAATATTGCCTCTTTGTCCAGCCTTGTCAATTGATCATGTATCTTATTGGCAATGTACTTGGCATAATTGTATTTCATAGCAGGGGGTTTCATCAGGTTGTATGCAGAGAGCATGACCAACACAGTCAGATCAACATGTTTGTTTGTGGTGAACCCCAGCACAGAGGTCAGCATATCTACCAGTAGCTTGCCTACCTCATTGAGATCTTCATAGGAGAAAGGAGGTGGCCCAGAGGGTTGGCAGTCTGCCTTCATGAATTTCCTAGCTATGGCAGCAATGTCTGAGTCAGAAAGTCTGGAGCCCTCATCTAGCAAATAGTTCATGGAGAAGGGGTATAGCAACTGGGTCTGTTTGTAGTTGAGCATCTGGTTGATGGAGTCTGGAGTTATATAGAAGAGGATGCTCCCAGATGGAGACTTCACAGCCCTGAGTTTCTGGTCATAGTTCTCCACACATAGGTGAATGATTTCAAGGAAAATGTTGACAGAAGGCAGAAAGTAGGTGGGTAGATTAGATTGCCAGACCCCATACAGTCCACTGCTGTCCAAGTGACTATTTCTTAATTGGAAATATGTCTGCAAATGGTTTTTCTCTGCCACAAAGTCTGTGATGAGGGCATCACTGTCCACCAATGGTATAGCTTCTAGCTCTTTGTTGGGTGGATTTATAGGCAAAACATCCAGAGCAGCTGGAGTAGCCATTGTCTTGGTCTTGCTGGTGGTTTACTGTGTTTCAAGCTTGATGTGAGTGTTGAGGAATGGCTTACTGCTCTCTGTTTGCAGTGAGCAGTTTTGGCAGTTCAAGGAGGCTGTCACAGGCTTAATCAATCTATGGGGCACTCTGTTTTGAGGAAGCAGAGTGTTTTTGAGCTAGTTAGCTGGTTATTTACAGAGGAGTACTTTAGCAGAGGTGAGGGAAATGTCAATTCAGTTCTTCTAGCCTGCAGCTTGGCTTTCTTAGTTGTTTCTTGTGAAAAATGGTAAATTTGACCGCGGGTCACGGGTTTCCTTGCGGCTTCCTTCGCCCAGGGGTTTCAGAGGTTTCTTAGGTAGATTTTAGAGGTGAATTTCAACAATGTGGGTCCTTAAACTGAGTTGCTCAAGCAGGAAAATAGGATTATATGGAAAATAGTGGACAAGAGGGTGCCTGCGGCAAAATACATGGTTTTAATGGCGTACGAGGCGTTTGCACCAGTCGAACTGGTTGAATTGCAGGTGGTTGGGTTGACAATGGAGGCGGCAGCAACTTTGGCGGATTACTTTTGCTTTTCGACCGTTGGAAGTTGAAATTCGCTTTCAGAGGAGCTCCGGGCGTTTGTAGAAAATAATGCAAAATAACGGTTTTTTACGCCTTTTTATGCATTTTTGGCATATTGGCGCCTTTTTGTGATGACGTCATGCTGACATCATCATTGGCCCAGGTACGGACAAGGTGATGTGGCAGGTGACGTGGGTGCCCAGGTGGCACTGACACGATGGCAGGGTGGACAGGGCGACGTGGAGGGCAAGGGTGACGTGGAGGCAAAGTGGGGTGACATCACGCTGACGGCGGTGTGACGTCAGCGTGGGGGGTAGTGCGGTAAGTAGTCTTCCCGGCAGGCTCTTAGGCAGTAAGTGGTTTGGAGGGGGGGGGCAGCGAACAACCCCACTGCCTGACACATGGCGAGGGTACGGCGGCAATACCGCCCATCCCCCGGACGCAAAAGGTCGGGCAGCTCTATAGGAGGATCGACTACCCACCGTAGGATGGGCAGGGCAGATGATCTGATGGTTGGCGGTGAACGGGATATGCCGCCATGTTAATAGTGGGGGACCCGCCCAATAGATTAAAATATGTTTAATACACGGGCCGCGGGGCGGGTTTAAAACCTTAGTTTTATGGGTTTTGGGGGTTTCAAATGCGCTTTTTATTTAAAAGCTTTATATTCCAAAAACTTTATAATAAAGGGTTTAGGGCGGAGAAAAGGGAATAAAGGGTAAATGAGGGCGAGGAAATGAATTTTTGCCTTTTAAACCATAGTTTTAAGTCAAACCCATAGTTTTTTAGGAGGATTAAGGGCTAATACTAACCCTTGAGGGGTTAATATTTCCCAAGGAAGGGATATGGCTATAGCACTTGGGGGAGGGAGAAGTTAGGGAGCTTGATCATAAGTTAGTGGTTAATATGGTTTGTGAGGTGAATGAAGGGGTGAAGCCAAGTTAAAATGAAACTTAACTTAGGATATTGAGGATAAATGAAAATAATGAAAAATCGATGCTTTTGCATAAGAAATGTGGCTTCTTTTCATGCTTGAACTCCATGGTTTTGACAAAGTGGTTTGTGATGTAATGGAGTGGAACTGGACACCTAAGCAGATCTCAGGGCCCTTGGGGGTGTTAGTAAGAAATTATTTTTTTGGGGGAAACTGGGGAAGTTAGACATGCTCCATTGTGTTGCTTTCCTTGTATTGACCAGCATGATTTAGCTTGACAGGACCACCACTTCTGCAACCCCATCTACCTACCCATCTATTTGCCTAGCATTTTTTGTTTCTTCTTGGAGGGTGCACTTGGACTTGCAGACCCTTATGTGCCTTTTTCTTTTCCATTGGCTTTTCCTTTTGATTGCCTATCTAAAACTATCCTTATTTCTTCCAAGGCCCCAGATTAAGCAGTTGGGAACCTTAGCTTCTCTGGCTAACTACTGATCTGCCAAGATTAAACAGTTTGGACAGACTTCTTTCTCTATTCTACAACAGAAAATTGAAACATGGCATGATCCAGATTAGACTGTTGGACCATCCATCAAAATTTAATAAACCTAAAGGCATGTACACACCTTGCCTTTCCTTGGAAATATGGGATCTTTGTGTCAGCAAAGCATAGCATATTTGGCATTTGGATTTGCCAATCATGAAATATGAAACCTATTGGTATAGGTATCCAACAGGAGTAACCACTTGGAATATTTTATTATATGTGTTTAGGAGGGAAAAAGTATTTAAAATTTTATTTAGAAATAATAAATAAATAAATTATTTATTTATCAACTCAAGGAATTAGTTAAGGAATAATAAGTAAATAAGGATTTATTTAATTATTCCTATGGGATTTAGTCAAATTTAGCAAAGAATGATAACTAATTAGTGATTAATTAATTATTCTTAGAGAAAAATAAGATAATTAACTATTTATTTGTTTATTTTTCATGATTGGGTCAAATATGACAAGGAATAATAATTGAATAGTGGTTTAATTAATTATTCCTAGAAGAAAATCAAATAAATAGTGATTTATCTAATTATTCTTCATAGGTTTAAATATAAATTACTTAACAAAGGTCGTTTATTAAATAATTTCTCACAATGAAAACAATTTTATTATGGTAAAATTTGCTTTACATGGTGTACTTTGATCCATTCAGTAAATTAGGCTAGATGATCATTTTTTTTGTGATAACAGATTGCCCCCCAACATACAAGTGTTAGGAGAAAAATGTATGACCAAAGTACGCTGTAAAGACACAATCACTTAGACAACACAGGGGAGTCAAGGAGAGAGAGAGAGAGAGACTAGTGAAGCTGAAGCTGAGAGAGGATAGTGACAGAGGGAGAGAGACTAATGCAAGTCTCCTTTTACGTTGTGGTACTGGACCTCAATGAGGTGGGGGAGGCATACGCATACTCACCAGGATAACTTAGTACAAAAATAATGGTTTGCCCAGAAATATGAAACTGAGCAATAAAGTACATGCTGAATGGTACATGACACGCTGGCATAATAGAGCCTTAAAATAATACAATGTGTCCCATATACATAGTGCACCTAGTAAAAACATGAGCCAGGACTGAATACAGTAATACCTAAGTACATGAGATACAAAGCCCCTTCCCTCAAGAAATGTGTGGGAGGGAGGGTAGAACAACCAGAGAAGCCCTACTGAATAGAGAAGGGCTCTACAAAACTGAACGGATCATCTTAAGGAGATGTCCACGCTATGGACTGTATGATTGGTAAGAACCAAACCCATCAACTCTGTGGAACTACATCTGAGGCTGTAGCGTAATAGGTATGCATCCAGGCATGTGGGGGACTACCTAAAGGGCCAACCCCTCATGGGGTTTGAAACATCTCACACACACAAGGGAATCATTGGTACAATCTGTTGCACCAATAGACCATCAAGTGTATTGTTGGCTTAGTGGGGCCTGACCTAGGTTCAAAGGTGATTTAGCCATGAAAATCCTAGTACTACTGGCCATTTCAGCAACAATCCGTGAAGCATGAACTGAGGTCTCACTTGAAGTAGTATGGGAGGGTGCTAGAACCAGGTTTCTGCACCCTAAGGATGTCTGATATGTTGGGATTGGTAAATGGTCCAACCTTCACGCTCATTGTACTATGTGCACCAGTGGGCACCTCGCAGCTTGTGATGTTGTCTTCGCATAGTCCTATTCGCAGTGCAATCCTTGTTATTTGCCCAAGTCTTTCCTAATTATGCACTATTAGCTGATTACTTAGATTATTTTCATATATAAGTATTTTGAACCATACAAGCCTTTACTCAACTGTGCGCAGTAAATAAACCGAGTAAAAGTAATGCATAATAACAGAATAATGATTCAAGACTAGATGCACAAAATTAGGATAGGCTTCACTTTATTAGCATTCTATCCCAGTTACAGACTCGACTTTGCCCTACGTACTCAGCTACAAGGGTCTGCGCACTTAGCTGCAGAGCCTCTTCCTACTACTATGACCCAATATACTTAGAATCCTACTCTAAGCTCGAACCATTCCTTCGCTACTTTCTCTCCTCAACTATCTTTACAACTTAGAGCCTCGCTCTATTTATACAATCCCATGGTTCGCGGCCCATGGGTAGGCTGACATGACTTTACATTACATTACATTACTTTAGGGTAGACAACCCTATGACTTAACCTCTACTTCGTTCTCTGCACCCACAATTCGTGGAGTCTTTCAAAAACTTTTGACCAAAACTTGGGCTTTGAGCCCCAAAACTTGTTGTGGGGGGATTCCATGCCCAACAAGCCCCCAACACAATCATCGTGACTTGTCTCGAGTAACTCCATTGGTGCGGCGATCTTGGCATGGAGCCCTTCTAACCGATCATGTGTTTCACAAAGGTCCACAACGCACTGTTCTACTGTTAGCTAGACCTACTGCATTCCTACTTCAGAATCATCTGCATCTGACTCATGTCCTTTCCTTGGTACCAGCTTCTGGTGCTTGTGTTTATAGTCCTGCACCCTTGTCCAGTTCCTCAAGCCACGAAGACTGTGCTTTCACCAGTTGGTCAGAGAGTTGGTCCACTCATGTAGGGTGTCAAGTGAGTGTCGTTGACTTTGCCTGGGAAGGGTTCTCCATTGAGTTTGACTAGCTAAATTGTGCCTTTGTCTATGACCTCTTTGACCACATATGGTCCCAACCAGTGCATTCTGAATTTTCCTGGAAATTTTTGGAACTTGCTATCATACAGTAGCACTAAATCATTTACCTTGAAGGTGCGCAACTTGATATGTCAGTCATGCTAGGCCTTTTCATGCTGCTTTTGTACCTGTTGATGAAATCTAGTCGAAAACCATTCTTCATCAAGTTCTTCTAATTATGCGAGCCTTTCTTCCAGAGCTTTGCGATGTGTCATGCCTGTGAGTGTTGCTATTCATAGATTAGATATGATGTATTTTGTCAGTATGATAGCTTCCGTAACATAGACCAACCGGAAGGGTGTCTGTCCCATCAATTTCTTTCACGTTGTCCTGTACGCCCATAACACAGCAGGGACGCACAGGTCCCAGTTGTTCCGTTGTGTGTTACATACTTTGGTTAGCACAGTCTCCAATATTTTGTTGAATACCTCTACTATCCCATTATCTTGCGGGTGGTATGGTGTACTTTGCTGATGATACACCTGGAACACCTCCGTGAGCACGCTAATGGTTTCATTCAGGAAATGTGTTCTGCAGTCAATCATTAAGATTTCAGGCAACCAAATCATGTCAACACATTTTTGAAAAAAAACTTCATAGTCGTAGCGGTTGTGCAGTCCTTGACCGGTTGTGCTTCCACCCATTGTGTCAGGTACTCTGTCGCAGTGATGATGTTGCACTCATCTGTCTTTCCTTGAGATTTGATTGGTCCCACAATTTCAATTTCCTATTTTTTGAATGGCTACAGTGTCATTTGTGGATTTAGTAGCATCTCATCCCTTCGTGATGGTTTCCCCATCCTTTGACATATATCGCATGCCTTACAGTGTGCTTTTGAATCCTGGTGTAGGGTCGCCACCATAACCCTGCGTGAAGAATCTTTTGTGTGGTTGCACATCCTACATATTTTCCTCCCAATGTGCCCCCATGTGCTTTTGTGAGGATCTGACGTCATTCAAATTCAGGTATGTATCTTTGTAATATCTCATCATTGCCCATCTTGTAGAGGTGCCCAACAATGACAGAAAAGTCCACCACCAATTCCTTCTTCTATTGGATTGAGTACTCCTTTGGCGCAGTCCTTGTTGTTAGAAAATGGATTATATCTTTGAAGTGTCCATCCACGATGTGTACTGCAAAGAGTTGTGCATCAGGTAGTCCCTCCAAATTTTTTGGTTCCTCGCCCATCTGAATTCATGACAAGCAGTCTAGTCCTATGTTTAAGTGTCCCAACTTGACTATGACCTCAAAATCATACTCTTGAAGTAGTAAAATCCATTTGCATATTCGCCCCCCCAACACAGGCTTATTCACCAAGTATTTCAACGTGGAATGGTCGGTATACATCTTGAAATGTCCTCCAAGTGAATAGTGTCGGCATTTTTGGAGCATGTACACCATTACCAACCCCTCATGCTCAGTCATAGAGTAGTTATTTTCTGCCTTGGAAAATCTTTGGCTCGCAAACACAATCGGGTGATCTACACCCTTTGTGCCTTCCTGTATGAGTACGGCTCCCAACGTGATGCATGATGCATCAACATGTACATGAAATTCGATGTCCCATTCCGGGAAGACTAGGACTGGCGGAGAGGCCAATTTCCCCTTTAGGACATCAAAACTCTTCATGCGATCATCATTCCAGCAATATGCAACATCTTTTTCTTAATAGCTTTTTCATTGGTGTGGTTATTTGGGCATAACTTTTGATGAACTTCCTATAGTATATAGTGTGTCCCAAGGTAGCGCATAGTTGCTAAACACTTTGTGGTGCTTCCAAGTTTAGGATAGCGACAATCTTCATAGGGTCCACCATTAGTCCTTGTTTGCAGACCACATGTCCCAGCAGGTTTCCAAAGGGAACGATGAATGTGCTCTTCTTTAGGTTTAGCATAATTTGGTGCTGGTGGCAAGTATCTAGCATCAAACATAAGCTTGCTACATGGTGCTTAACTAATCCAAAAGTAGTCTAGTCATCTAGATAGACCTCCAAAAACTTATGGATGTATTCGTTGAATGCGGCTACCACAATGTGTGAAAATATAGCTGTCGCATTCTTTATTCGAAATGGCATCATGTTATCTTGAAAGCAGCCCCATTCTATTATGAAGTTCATCTTGCTCCTATCTTCCGACGCAATCTTGATCTGGTGGTACCCTAAGAACCCATCCATGAACGAGTATACCTCCTAACTGGCAACATTCTCTAGTACTTCATTCGTAAATGGTGTTGGAAATGGATCATGTACATAGGCATCATTTAGCTTCTTGAGGTCCAGGCATATTCTTATTTCACCCTTCTATTTTTTCTCTTATACTACCATAGGACTCACCCAGTTGGATTCTTCCACTGGTTTAATAATTCCTACTGCGGGAATTTTGTCTAATTCGTTGTGGAACTTTTCTTTGTACTTTCAGTTCAAGCAGTATGGCCACTGCTTAACTGGCTTCACGTCTAGTTTCAGAGTGATATTCATCATCCCTAAGTCACCAATGATCACTTTTAAGTCAGTAATTTTGGTCGGGAAAAAGTCTTGGTATTCACGGAGTAACTCAGCGACGTTATCTACCATAGCATCATCCCAATAGTTCCCAAGCATTGCGTACTTTGGCTCTGCTTCTGTGTCAATGTTTACTTGCTTTGTTTTTAGAAACATGGTGATGTCGGGATCCTCAATTGATGGTCCTCAAACCTCGTGACAACCTTCTTTTCTTGGGATATTCATATTTCATGGGTCCTCATCATCCTCTTCCACCGGTATATTATAACACTCTAGGGTGCTGCTTAACAGTATCGCCCATACTGACTGAAGTACTTCCATTGGCTCCTGTGGTATTTTGAAGATGGTGGCTTTTAATACATGCAGTGCATTGTCAACAGTGTCCAACCAATGGTCTTCAAATGTGAATGTTAACAAAAATCCCTTGTGCTAGACATCCCATTCACACGTACCTTGTTGGAGCTCTGTCTCAGTATACCAGTTCATGGGTATGACGTCCAGGGTATGGTAGAGTAAATGTACCCATTCAGGTTGTGGCTCTTCCTTGTAGACCTTAGTCCATTTTGCAAGGTGCATGCATGGGTCATCTCGTCTGTAATATTTTTCTACTAGCCGTATTTGCAGTTTCCCAAATCGTAGGCACATCATCCCTCTACATCCATGCCAGTCCTCAAAATTTCCTTGATGTGTACCCCACCATTGTGCGGGTGTTAGGCACAATGCCCACTTCAGCACATCAAACCACTCTTATTCTAGTACTACACTTTCAAATTTTCTCAGAAATACATCCACCATTAACATTCTATCATATGTCGATAGCTCCCTTTCCTCTGTTGTCATGCAACACAATGATCTAACCATCGTGTTGCAATTAAGCGTTATTAATTCATGTAGCTGATTCTGCCATCGCTCTACTTCTTCATTTGAATCCGAAGTGCGGGAGCTTTCACACTCCCATGAGATTCTTCCATGTGCATTCAAATTCATCAAATCCTGGTCTCGTGCAACTATCTTATAAATACAATCAAGATCATCATCACTATCACTATCTCGCACTGGTTTAGTGTAGTGTGCTACCTCGGCTGGATCTAGTGGTACTACTACGCATAGTGAATTTTTCTTGAAGACCATTTTGCGCTTCTTCAAATTTATGACTCCATTAATATTGGTGGCCCAGTCTATTCCTAGTAGCGTGGGATAGGGAATTCTATCATTGACAATCTCTATCACCTCAAAATCCACCTAAATGCTCATGCCTTCAACGTTGACTATCACCCCTTGCAACCTTCCCATGGGCAAAATCTTCTGTCAGTTCACCATTCGTAACTGAATAGGGGAGCATTGTAACGTGGGTTGGCCCATGCGTTCCCATGTTTTCTTTGGTAGTACATTCATGTCCAAACCAAGATCCAGGATTACCTGATCCATTTTGTACTTGCCTATCTGCGTAGTCAACCTCATCTCCCTTCCTGTGCACAATGCATGCTTTCCAAGTTTTCGGACCACGCGCAGGTCTCCTGACCCTACGCACCTAGTGATAAGTTCCTGTAGCCCTTTGATTTCCTTGTTTTCATGCAACAGTTTCATGCATGTCTCTGGAAAGGTAGTGAGCATTGAAGGATCCATCCCTGATTCTAGTTGATCCTTACTACCTAAAGTGGAGGCCTCCGTGAAGCTCTTCTTAGCTTCCATGAATGTCTCCTTTACGCATTCTAAGTCAAACTTGGGTTCCTTTGTAGGAGCCTTGCGAACCCACGTGCTATCTTCCGGCTGCTTTTCTTTATCATCTCCCATGGCCATACCACTCCTGAGCATCATGTTTACATTTGGGTCTTCTTCGTGCGGTTCAAACCTCATCATTTGTAAATTATGGGTTGGAGGGGGCTAGAGTACCCCCTTTTAGCGCATCTTGACTATCAGCAAAGGGAAATCTTCTACCTCATGATCAAACTGATTACAGTACCAACATGATATCCTAGCCGGGTTCATACAATCATGGGAATAATGCCCTTGCCCTCTGTAATTGTAACAAATGATCTATCCGGCACTCCTTCCTAGTCCCATTTTGCCTCAACCTTGGCCGCTCCCCTGAAATCTAGCATGCACCATCCCTGCATTTGGGTTGAGGGCTCGCGTTTCAGTCTGCACCCTGTAAGTAGGAGTTTGATCCATCATTAGTTCATAGCTTCGGCGAGTGCATTTTTCATGGCCTAACAACCTCCAAAAATTACAAAACAATTGATGGGACATCTACGTATACTTCTACAACAGATGACAATTATATGTGGTATGTTTTTCTCCTATTTGGTAGATTGTGCACCATAATGAAGATGCTGTGCTCGGCCCTGCCTATGCCTCCAATCCTAATTGCATTGGCCCTCCTCCTGCCAAGTAGTTTGCGAACACTGGATAGTGGTCCTTGTCATTCCCTTGGCCTTTGCATTTTATGTACCATACTTCCTCACGCACCTCTGGCCAAGTTGTCCTATCCTATTTCAAACTTTTCATCTCTAGACACAGATTCTACAGTTGCACATGGATTTATTGGACTCCCAACCTAGGGTCTTGTATAGGGGTCTCATGCAACCTTATTTCCATCTCCAATGCTTCGGGTTGGGTGGAAAATTTTTGTTGTGACAGCACCATCCTTAAGTGTGGAGTGAGTGAGGTGACAAACCATGCGCGATGTTGTGCATATGTTAATGTCATATTGGCTTCGCGGATCGTACTCTTATCCTTTGGTCCAGATCCTAGGGGGTCTCACCCTAGAGCATCACGATCTCCTTAAACCCGATGATTGACTGTGTCTCTGATTTTGGCCTGCTAAATTCCCTGTTCAGTGTGGTCTAGATCTCTGCAATTCTTGCATTCGAGTGGTCATTAGAATGCTTGATATACCACATTAATGCGTAATCCTGTAGCACTCTCACCAACATAGCCTTTTTAATATTATCATCCACGATGCCCTGTGCTTCCCATACTGCTCTTACCATGAACCAAAATTGGTCTGGATCTTCATTTCCTACTCCTCTGAACACCAGTGGTTTGATCGCACTCGCCATACCGAGCTGTGGTGGTGGAAGAGGTCGAGTGGGTGGAGATGGAAGTGAGGAGGGTAAAATAGGTGGTGGTGTGCATGGGGGTGGTAAACGTGGAATTCTTTGTCTTATCAAATTGACTACGCTTCTGGGAGAGACTTTCGCAAGCTCTTCCTCACTTTCCACAAGGGTGAAATTAAGGGACTATTTTGCAACTCCTTGCTACTTCCACTTCTGTAGATCTTCCTACTTCACGTAGTCCCGAACATTAATTTATTCGCATAACCCGCTTTTAACACAATAAAATCTTAATCCAAGTGTTCAAAGATTTAATATACTTACCTTGTGGTCCCTTGACAAAATGTCGCTCTGCCTCACTGTAGCTGACAGTTGTGTCTACAACGAACTCAGTGATAAATCCTCCTATTATTTGGTCAAGCTAGTGGTCCACAACTTGTGCTATCTTATCTTCTAATTCTCCTTGTATGCGCACCAATTCTAGAGTCCACATTATTGGTTTGTCGAGCCTACACCTTCCTTGGCTATCTGCTAACTTTGTGATCCATTCATACAGCTCAGAAGGAAAAGATGCAAAGAAAATTTTGTAGATTTTTGTATGCAAGTAGTGCTCCAACCATTGTTCCTTAGATACTCGCATAGTTTTGTTTTCCTGTGTCATGAACTTGTGAATCTTCTTGTCCAACCACTCTTCAATTTCTTTCTTTGTTGGGTTCCAATGGCACAACATCAGACATACCTTATCTAGATCTTGGTCCTAGCAATGGAGCCATTTGTTAACTTAGTGGGGCCTGACCTAGTTTCAGAGGTGATTTAGCTAAGCAAATCCCGATACTACTAGCCCTTTCGGCAACAATCCACGGAGTGTGGCTCAGGTCTCACCCGAAGTAGTATGGGAGGGTGGTAGAACCAATTCTCTACACCATGGGGATGCTTGATATGTTGGGATTGGTACGTGGTCCAAAATTTGTGCTCACTGTTCTACGCACACTAGTGGGCACCTCGCGGTCTATGATGCTGTCTTTGCGTAGTCCTATTCATAGCGCGATCCTTGTTATTTACCCAAGTCTTTCCTAATTATGCATTGTTAGCTGATTACTTAGATTATTTTCATATATAAGTATTTTGAACCATACAATCCTTTACTCAACTATGTACAGTAAATAAACCGAGTAAAAGTAATGCATAACAATAGAATAACGATTCACGACTAGAGGCATAGAATTAGGATAAAATTCTCTTTATTAGATTTTTGTCCCAATTGCAGACTCGACTTCACCCTGTGCACTCAGCTAGAGGGGTCTATGCACTCAGTTGCAGACTCTACTATACTCTGTGCACTCAACTGTACAACCTCTTCCTACAACTACTACCCAATACAGTTAGAATCCTACTCTAAGCTCGAAGAATTCGTTCGCTACTTTCTTTCCTCAACTATCTTTACAACTTAGAGCCTTGCTTTATTTATACAATCCCATGGTCTGTGGACCATGGGTAGGCCAACATGACTTTACATTACATTACATTACTTTAGGGTGGAAAGCCCTATGACTTAACCTCTACTTCACGCTCCGCACACGCAATTCGTGGAGTCTTTCAAAAACTTTTAACCAAAACTTAGGCTTTGAGCCCCAAAACTTGCTGTGGGGGAATTCCTTGCCCAATATGTATGAATCATGAACATGAAATGATCAAGTCAAAGGGAAATAATGGGAACCTCTGCTCAATATAAGGTGAACAAGAATGGAATCTGGAATCGAGATACACCACCATCTAGGCCATTCTTTTGAAATAAATGACTTGATGTCAATAGAATAGGGCCCGCGATAGATGAGGCAATGAGGATCCTCAACTAAAGCACAAGGGAAATAGTAATGTGATTGATGGAATAACACCAGGGATAATGGGGAAATGGAATTGAAGGAAAAATAGATGACTACCCTTGTTAGAGAATAAAGTGAATTGTTGACCTCACAGCAACCGACTCAACTCTGGAGAGGATCGGGACAGTATGACTGCAGGCCAAAATGAGCAACATAGGATGAATGATATGAAAATATGGATGGAATACTATGACATGAGATGATGGGACATGAAATAGTCTCCAAGAATACAATTGTGACTCATCATGGATGCTTTGAACAGGGGTGACTCGATGACGCTACCACACAGACGAGGCCTTGTGGGGACCATGAAAACATGAGTAAATGATGGTTGCTCACGAAGAAAATTGACATATGGTATGAAAAGTATTTAGAAGAGGTGATCCTAAAAATACCAGTGTCACTTTATGACGAAATTTGATTTTGAGAGATGACGAAGTGACCTTTGGTTGAAAAATGGCTTCCTACTGAAGTGTCAAATCATAAAAAACTAAGGAAGACCCATTTTAGAGCTCAGTGGGAGCTTTCCAATGGCGTTGACGGTTCATAAACATGAACTACAAAGATTGTAGTGGATAAACCAACCATCAAATTTGGGATCTATGACTTCCGGGAAAGTGGCCTTACTTGTCTAAAGATGGCCTTAATGCTTCTTGGAAAGATGGTTCCTGGTGAAGCATTAAGGGAAGAGGAAAACGAGAATGAAATACTATGGGAGGTCTAGAATCATCCTCACCCATGAAGTCAAACATGGCGACTAGGTGGTAATAGAGTAGAATATTTGAAAATATGGTATTAAACATCTACGATATGCGATGAGCATATGGCTCATCGAGAAGGCCGATAGGAAAAACTATCGAAGGAATGGGAGGATAATCAACCATAACAAGATCTAGTGTGATCTAGGCCAAGAATTAACTGAGAAGATGGCTGGGGGAAAACCATCATTCCCCCAAACATGGGATGTTGATCTGGTATGAAAAGGTGGGAATGATGCCCCTAGCAGGAGGAGTTTACGAAGTGCTATTGTGTTCTGAGTGCTTGAAAAATGGATTCAAGCATCTCAACCCAACTTGGCATGAGATTCTCCATAGGAGATGTAGGGGCCTCTGTACCCCCTAGTATGTTATGGGTGTACTAGATGTATTTAGAGCTATGGGATCCAAACAGATATATGATACATAATATGACTATGCATTTTGTATGACGATGATGGTTTGCCATTTTTTTTATTTATGGTTGTCTTCTATGGTATACATGTGATAAATGTCAATCTAGAATGTTGTTTACCATGGTATCTAGATAGTGATTTTCGGCTTTAGGCACATGACGAAATGTAATGGTTTCAAATTCACGTACCAATAGCTTCACTCGTAGGTATTTTCTAAATAGGACTTGGTTATGCACATGACACACAACATTCAATTGCATGACAAGTAGAAATGAATCTAAACAAACATGAAGATGAAGGATGCAATGAGTAAGGGCATCAACTAACAAACTTATCACTGCATCATATTCGACCTGATTATTGGTGGCAAATCCAATGCACACGCTGTTTGAAAGGACTAATGTATGCAATGGGGTAAAAATGGCCCAAGCTTTCGAGGCTAGGTTAAGAGAAAAGTGACTTACACCATTGGTATGACCGATGTACGGTGTGGATGATGAATCCATCTGGAAGGTGCAAAAGAAAATGGATGAGATGACGCAATCTACCTAAGCTCATGGCAAAAATAAAGACATGCAAATCAAAGGGATGTGTTATGAGTGAAATTCCTTGAGGTAGAGTGCAATGGGAGAATTAGGAAGGAAACGACCTTCAAAATCCTCTGAAGAAATTCCCCTTTACTTAAGGGTAGGGGTAATCAAGGGTAAACATAGCTTCCATGGTTTCCTCATCAGGCTGGGAGATGGGCGAATGGGAGGAAGGATAACTACACGATGGAATGACATTACTTGGTGCATCAACCTGAGAAATAAGGTTCACATATGCATCGTCTAGAATGGTAGACAACGGACTAGTAGATGGAGGATCTATGGATGTTGAGACTTGGGATTCTATCAAAAGAGGTTCGATAGAAGTGCACGTAAAAGCATTTGAAAGGTTTGTCTATAAGGAACTCAAGGATGACAACAGGGAAAGGATATGGACTGTGGTGTCTGTCATCTCAACATCGGGGGGAGGGATCATAATAGCGGGGCCAGAGTTTCCCTCTTCTAGTTGACTTGTGGAACTAGAATCCACAGGTAGAGGAGTAGAGGCTCTACTACAAGTGGCCTTATATTCACGAATTTCCCCAAGGCATTCACAAAATTCTTCAAGACAAGAGAAACAATGAGAATAGTGACCATGATGATCACACAGAGAACAAGGGTGGTTTGCGCATATCATTTTGAGTTTCTTAGGTGGGACCATTAAGTTAACATGGACTTCAGGGATATTTGACTCAAGTAACACTACATGAAGGAAAGGTTTCAGTCAAGGAAGTTCAGGGAAATTATTGGTGGCATGCCCAACTACTTCACACAAAGCGCATGAATGTGATAGGTTTGGGGCTTTGGGGGTTATAGAAGCTTGGGTAGCCTTTTCTTTAGGTTCGTTCTAATTGGATTTTCCCACCTGTCTAGATGTTGTCACAGCATGAATGGATTCCTCTTAAGGTTGTTGTGGAACTACAGTAGTGACAAGGGTCATAGGGATTGGTTGAACCAAGTTCAAAGCATGAAATGGTCGTAGCTAACTAGGTGGAGTGCTTGCTGGGGGGTCAATGTACCATACTGGGATCCCCAAAGTCACATTAGGAAGGATCAACAAAGTCATGACAGGGACAAAAAAACACTCGGAGGGGGGAATAAGAAAGGTACCTGGCCTGTAGGGTAATGTCGCGATGAAATAGATCCTAGATGGTTAAGACCTAGAGGAATGACTCCTGGTGCGAACACAGGAGAGGCGCCCACAAATTAAGGAGATCGTGGGTGGGTGGATCTAGATGACTTGGCTAAGATGGTAGCAATAGAGTGTTGAGGAGATGGTTGTTGATCAAAGGTATTGACCTTGTCAGAATCCATCATGAGAATCTGGTAGTCACCAAGACCAGAAGGTTGAGGGAGATGGGCTACTTGACCTTGCTGAGGTTGAGCAGGAACAAACCCTTATTGAGGGAAAATATTTGTGAGCATGGTCAATTGAGGTGGCACAGGATTCTGAGGCAATTTTTGGCCTCAAGAAGCTACTTGAACTTCCTACATTTGGTGCATCTGGGGTAAGAGGGGACACTCACGTGTATAATGGCCATGTACAAGCCTTGTTCGTACAAATAACCTTGTTCTGCTTGGGTTGGCTGCCCTGTTGCTGGTTGTTGGTGTTAGCCTAGTTCCCCTAGGGATCACTAAGCTGGTTACCATGGATACCTTGGTCACCCTTGTTACCCTTCCCCTTATTCATTTTCTTCAAATTTTTGGGGTTGGTATCACTCTGTTTGTAAACACCTAGCCCTGAGGGGGCAGTGGCTACAGGGGTTGAGGATGCATGGGATGTTGTGGCACTATTACTTGAGGGGCTCGAGTGCTAGGTTGTGTGTAAGAAGGAGCAAAAGTTTGGTAGATGGGTTGAGGCCTTGGAAACATGTTGCTAGCAGGAGGGGCATAAATGTTAGAGGAACTAGTTCCCCCTGCGAATAGCCATAACTCTACTGACAATATCGTGGAGAGTGTGAAATAGATCCAAAGATATAGTTGGTAGCATGAGATGTCCCCGGTGCATTAACACTTCCAGGATGAGGGAGGTCTGCAATAATGGTATAGACATAACTGGATTGAACATAGATCAAATCATATCTCAAAGCCGTCTGGAGAGCTTCTTCCTCAGTCCGAGGAAAATGGGACGTGACAACTTTCTCGATGGGGGATAAAAGGCTCTTAAGAAAACAATCTAGATAAACACAGCCTTCGAAAGGCAGGGCATGACATGTGCTCCTCCTTCGCTGCCACTCTTGAACATGATCAGAAAGGTGAGTGGTGGAGGATTGATAGAATGTGGTCAAAAGCTCTATACCAGTGTCATACTAGAGAGGTAACTAGAAATATGATAATAATGCTTTAGCAAGCATCACGAAAATAGAATCAGAAGCGAAGGGCTAGTCTACATACCATTTTGCAGCATCTCCAGTGAGAGTGCATTCAAAGAGCCGAAGACGAATGGAATCATCAGTTATGGAGTTGGATGATAACCACATGTGGAAGGATCAAACATGATTCGTAGGATCATCTCTAGTAATACCCTCAAACTTTCGAATGTCTGAGGGAAGCTTGGTTGGCATAGAGGGCCAATGAGCATCATGGTGTATGGGGTCATTTATCAACTAGTTAAGATCTAGTAGACTTAACCTAGCTATAAAGGGGAGCATGGGGGCTGTCGAAATGGTTCCTGAGATTGTTCCACCTGATGTGACCACTAGTATATAATCGGAGCCAACACTAGGTTGGGTTCCTGCACCGACTATGGGTCTAGACATGGTGACGATATGTGGTGAAGGAGGTTTGAAATAAAATGAGGAATTAGGAGGACTAGGATAAGAGTTGGTATGGGGACTCGGAGGGATATGAACTCGAACTCGATGGGGAGGAGTAATATGCCCAAGCAGAAACTAGGGGTGAAGGCCTAATAATCTCCATGACACATGACTTGGTGGTGCAATGATGGAAGGACACATAGAACAAAAAAATGGTGAAGGGAAATAAAAAATATATCTTCTATCTCTCAAGCAGTGAGATAAATTTATTATGTTAAGTCTTGGCCTGGCGGTGTAAACCAAGTGCCCTTTTCTTAAGGTGTGCTTGTGTGTGCAAGTGTATTAATTGATTAAACCTAGATCATGTTTGTAAAAAAAAAAAAAAAGAAGAAATCTTACTGAAAATAAATTGAAATAAATAACAGAAAATGAACAACAAAACAATTAACTAAACCCCACCCAAACTGGGTTTTCAAAAACTTTACTTCTTTGTGGCTAAACTGATGGAAAATACACTAAAACAGTCAAAAGATCTGAATGTCGGTGTGACCGCGATCAAGTGATGCTAAGCTATTGGAAAGTGGTGTAATAATAGCAAAAAACTAAAGGGGAAGATCGCTGCAAAAAGATAGGGAGATGGGTGAAACACCTAGGGAAATCGGTGGTGCCCTAACGCAAATGACCAAAAAAGTTTAAAAATGAAACTATGGATGGTGGCAACCTATCTCATCATATCTGAAATGAAAGGTTACAAATCTAGAAAGTGTGGCTGAAAGTGCTGCAAAAAATGAGACTTCTCACTCAGCTAAACTCCTCCTGGAAAGGTGGAAGTGTACTAGAAGCCTTAGGGGAGGCTAAATTCGACTTCTACGAGTAAAAGCAAAATTGATCAAGGCCTAAGTGGGATGAGATAGAGGTCAAAAACCTAGTAGACAACTCTCAGCAAAACCAAGAAACAGATCTAAGAAAAACCCTAAAACCCAGAAATCGTAGGTTCTGATCTATTTTTTGATGAATCACACTTTTTGGGCAGAAAGTTGCGTTCTAGAGCCTAGATCACATCATTTGGGCTAAAAACCGTGATTTCTACTCTGATACTCCCAGTCTACAAATTTTAGAAAAAAAAAGCATCGCCTTTGCCACAGCTAGTTTTTGTGACCTACAGAAATGACCAAAAATCTTACGGAAGTTAGAAATTTATCAGATCTAGGGTTAAAACACTAGGAAACATTAATAATTGAAAAAGTAAGAAACCCTAAGTTGATAATCAAAGGTCACCTAGGTTTCTGGATCTAACATATAAAATCCAATGGAGTCGCCTATTTGTTGTAGTGTTTTCTTCTCAATGATGTACGAAAAGAACCCACTTAAGATTGTGGATGAAAAACAATCTCAACAATAGAAGTGACTGCTAAACATTGTAGATCTGAAGCTATTGATAGAAACAAAACCTACCAGAATTCTGATCTATGTTGCAACCATAGTTAAACAGTGAAAGAAAGAGTAATAAGCCCAAAACATCCAATGGAAACCAGATATGTAAAGAATAATTTTATAATAACACATGTGAAGAGAAAAGATAAATGTTTCCAGTCCCCCTCTATGGGATGGGGTCTTAGCTATCCTCCAACGTCTTCAACTTCTGTAGGGTCTCTCTCCTCTATAATGCATAAACCCAACAAAAATATGGTGTGCGACAATGAAAATAACCAGAGTTAAAACAGTGGGTGCAACAATGAAAATAATCAAAAGTGAATAATGCATGGAAAACCATTGTATTCATAACAAAATATTTAGTTATCCTCCAATAATGAACAATAATAAAATATTATTGATCTCATTCTTGGAATATCTTATTATATTTGTTTAGGACGGGAAAAATATTTAAACTTTTATTTAGAAATAATAAATAAATAAATTATTTATTTATCATCTCAAGGAATCAGTTAATGAATAATAAGTAAATAAGGATTTATTTAATTATTCCTAAGGGATTTAGTCAAATTTAATAAAGAATATTAATTAATTATTCTTAGAGAAAAATAAGATAATTAATGATTTATCTGTTTATTTTTCATGATTGAGTCAAATATGACAAGGAATAGTAATTGAACACTGGTTTAATTAATTATTCCTAGAAGAAAATCAAATAAATAGTGATTTATTTAATTATTCTTCATGGGTTTAACTATAAATTACTTAACAAAGGTGGTTTATTAAGTAACTTCTCATAGTGAAAACAATTTTACTATGGTAAAATTGGCTTTACATGGTCTACTTCGATCCATCTAGTAAATTAGGTTAGATGATCAATTTTTGATGATAACAACAATAATAGTCACTATGTGCAACAAGTATGTTTCATTGACGTTATGTTATTGGCTTGTTTATAATTCTATATGTACAAATTGTGATCCAAGTTTGTCTACAAGTTTGTCATGTACTCACTGATGCAAGTATTCAAGATGAAACTAGTTGTGAATAGAATGTGTGTTGAAGATTGTACAAGATGACTATGTTTTATTGGGCAAAGGAAATTATGTCATTGAATTTTTGTAGCAGTGTAATTTTGTGTACAAGCTCATTTTGAGCATGGTAAATCAATTTTATATTACTTCTGATTTCCAAGATGGATTCAAGTTTGTCTTCAACAGATCAACTTCAAGATGAAGTTTTTTTGAATCATGCAAGGATGATATTAAAGAGAATGCTCATATTTCACTCATCAATGTTTTTGTTCTAGCATCAACGATAAGAATTTTTGGCTCAATTCTTAACAGGACAATAGGTCTTCATGAAGAAGATAGGTGAAGTGCCTTGATTGGAGATTGAAGGGCACCAATTGAAAATATAGCATATGGATTTAATTAGTTTCACCCTCATTTTATTTACTAGGAGAAGTAAACGTTTGGAGTCCAAAAGTTCCTAGTAGGGAGGTGTGATTAGGTGATCAATTTTAGATAAAAAATGAAAGTGCCTAGAAAGTTTCAAAACTTGCGTCAATTAGAAGTGCTCATAGTTTTTAATCCAACGACATTTGTTTCACCTTAATCTAACATCTTATGCTCAAGTTATTGTGTTTTGATCATTTTGCCCAAAAACTAAAAAATGAGCAGGGTTGTTGACTGGGCTTCCGTACATCTCACATCATCTAGGTAACTATACAAGTACACACCAATGACGTGTTGATAAGTGGAAACTCTTGGTTCTTTAGTTTATGTTTGAATTTGATTGGTTTTTGTGTGGCCTAATCATAGGCTGCCATGTGGCACCTCCGAAGCGCACTAAAATTTTGGTACAGTTGGACAAAGGCTCAGGTAGGATTCAAAAGCCCAACCTCTAGTTTAACATTGCAACACCTTACCACTATGCCTCACGATGGGTCTTAATAGTCATAAGGTTGAACTATTATTTAATGTTTAATAACCGCGCATTTTGGAGGATGGTTGGGATGCTAGCCCCGACCCATGGTCACCCGAACAACATATGACCCACAACATGAAGGGATGGGGTCTAGGGAATAGCTTTGAACCCTTATCACAACCACCCATAGAACAATAGGCATTCTAGGAAGGTGGCAATGGAGAAAAGGATTTACTAAAGATCTAGGTCCTGGCCAAATGGACTCGCACAAAAACATGTTGAGGGCTCAACAAAGGGCACTTATGGAGGGGGCTAGCCCATGGCTTTTGTTACAACCATGTGAGCTGGGCACAATAGTTAAGGGGATCCAATAGAAAGGGTAGATCATTGGCTTGACCATCGACTTCATGGGGGTTAATATGGCCACGACCCAACAATTAAGGGGCTATGCTAGCAGGGGTAGGTGATTAGCCCTTGCCCCCAACTGCATGGCCCATGTGGCCAAAGAATTCTACATGGACAATTTAAGTATCCAATAAATTGCACCTTCAGCAATGAATTTGTCTCCTTTTCAATAGAAAACACTGAGAATTTGTAGGACATATAGACTGTTGGTCTGATTTGTAGGACAAATAACAACAAAACTACATGGAGATCTTGTGGAGCCATATCTTTGTGTTTTTTTGTCCTTTTGGAGCTCAAGAATAGTCTACATGGGGGTTTTTGGACATTATGGATCTAATGGTGACCTCTATTTTCGTGTTTGAGCATATATAAAGGAACGTTTTTCAGGTTTAAGTTCATGGGTGTATGGATCCATCAGTGTTTTGGAGCGGTTCTTGAGGGTGTTTGAGCATGGAGAAGGCCTTGTAGGAGTTTTCTTACCTTCAAAAGCTTATTGCAACAATTGTTACTTGCGGCCTTTATTTCTTCTATACTTTTCTCACTATGTCTTCTTGAGGAAAGTTTTATTTTAGTCCTTTGATGTGAAATTTAAGTGCTTATATGCTCATGAATATTCATTTTTAGATGGAGGACAAGGCCTTTGTAGGAGACACCTTATGTTGTTGATGTTTTCATGAATAGATGTAGGTTGTCATGATGTTTATGTGAGAGTGTTTTGTAGGATAATGTTTCCTTGAAGGGGAAATAGCCACATGGTTTATCATCAAACTTTTATGTACTCCTTTTTTGATTTAATATATTGAGTGGTTTAGCTATATGGGCAAACCTAGAGATGTAGCCTAGTAGGGGTGAACTTTGTCACCAAATACTTTGTTCTACTCTTCATCAATTCCTGTATGAGTTATGTTTTTTTTTGTTTCTTATTCTTAATTTTACATGTGAAAAATAACTCATAACTTGAAGAGATCTTTTGAAAAACATGTTTTGTGTTAATACCCATTTTTCCTTGCAAAGCATCTGAGAACAATCCCTGATTTTAGGAAGAGGAAATTGAACTCCTACTCCATTTTCAGATCATCCACACACCTTGACTTAAGGAATTCTCAGGTAGTATGATGAGTGGTATTAAATTGAATCCCATCACCTTCCCTCAAAGCTGGTATCAGAGAGAAGCCCACCAACTTCTCTTGTAGGTGTTTTAAGTGCCACCACACAGAAGAGTCTGAGATGAAGAAGATGAAAAAAAAAAAAAAAAAATGTTTCTCAAGCTAACAACAATGGTACTCATGATTCAAGGTTGATTTATTTGATTCATTAGGTACATGATAAATTTGGTTGAATTTTTGATTAGTTAGAGATGCATGTTGTTGATATTGTGTTCATGGTCCAAGAGCGTTATAGACGATTGTGGTATTGAAGAAAGTTGTTGGGTATAGTTTTTCTACTATTTCAATGAAGGTGGGGGGAGGAAATATAATTATTTAATGCCACTAGGTGTTCTAAGGTGATTCAAAATATTTGTTGGGATGTAGAGTAGTATTTTTGATAGTTTGGGGCATGTGGAGATAAGGATAATATTGGGATAGTTTATACATATTTGAAAGGAAATGAGAAGCTATGGTGAAGGAGTAAAGAAGAGGATATTTCTACTAGCCACATCGAGGATGAAATCACTACATGGGAAAAAATGAATGAATATTTCTATGGGTATTTTGGAACAAGGGATCGGACTTGGAATGCAAGGGCTAAGTTAAGGAATTTGAGGAATTATTCTAGTAGACAAGCTTACATTCATTAGTATTCATGTCTCATATTGGGGGTCAAGGATAAAACAAATCAAGATAGGTTGTTTAACTTCATGAAGGGATTACAGACTTTGGAATATGCAAAGGTGAGAAGGAATACTGTTTAGATAATTGTAGAGGTTACTAGTACAACATATAATATTTTTTACTTTCATGTGAATAAAAATATAGAAGGAAAAGTTCAAGGTTGTGACAAAGGAAAGAAGTATGTAGACAAGGGAAAAGGGAAGCGTTCAAAAGAAGATGCAAATAAGTAGAGTGGTTTGGAGAAGGAAAAGAAGTGCCTTTCATGTTGGATATGAAAATAAGATCATATGGTGAAGAATTATTTGTTGAAAAAAATGTTAACTATGATGTAGTAGAAAGAGAATCCATCTATAGGAGTGATGTAGGTTTTGGGTGCATCTTCTTCAGAAAAGGCTACTCCAAAGCATAATGAATGTAGGAATAGAAAAACTTATGTTAGTATAAGTTTTGATAGGACTGAACATGTTTCTTTGATAAATAATGGTGCTACTCATAATTTCATCAAGGAGAATGTATCCAAGAGATTTGGATTGCAAATAATTCCAATTCATATTTCCTTAAAAGTAGTGAACTTCAATGATAAGAGACTTATCAAGATGATCATATCTGTTCCAATGAATATTGGATGTTAGAGTAGCAAGCTTCACTTCACCATCATTTATTTTGATGATTATGGGATTTTTCTGGGGTAGGAGTTTCTGATTGGAGAGGGAGTTGTGCATGCACTTCAATTTTGATAGTGGGGCCTATGATAGTTACGACAATGTAGGACAATTTAGATGGAGGTTCTAGTTTGAAGTTTATCCATGTGGAGGACAAAAATCTTAATGGATAGATTATTATGAGGTTGGATAATATGGATTCTATCCTTCTAAAACAAAAGATGATGATGGCTAACTTGATAGAGAGAGTTTTTCACCTCTAAGTAGACCTCATATGGTTGATGCTAAGATTTTAGTCCGAGTTTGATGCCTTTTTTCTTATGGTGAGGGTGAACTTAGTGGGCATAAAAATGAAAAATGATTGAGAAGGATTTCATGTACAATCTAGGATGAGGCTTAGGATGATGAGCCTTGGTATCAATGAATGAGCATGGAGCTTTTGGAGTATAGAGATACAACATAGTTAGATGGTTGGCCTAATGATGCAGAGTTAGAGAGATTGGTTGAGGAGAGTGAGGATAGGATAGACTATTAGTCCCCTTTACTGAGATACAATACCGAGAGATATGGAGGGATCATTTTAGGAGTAATATTGCAATTTCGAGGATAGATAGAGAATATTCAAGACAACATGGTATACCTTGAGGAGGTAGAGTTGGAGTGTGGATAGGTAGTGCCCAAGGCCACCCCACTTCATCTTCTATGTCATTTATCAGATATGGGATCATCATCAATTCTTGAGGATGGAAAGTATGAAGAGATACATGGAGTGCCTACCATAGGTACTTCCTAATGAGTAGATTTAAGGTGATGAGTATATTTGTGGAGATGTTTAGGATGACATTGGGATGTGTTGTGTTTGAAATTCTTTGAGTGATAAGATCTTTTGTGTAATTTGCATGATTATTATATTAGATACCTGATTATATGATGACATGAGGGGATACAACAAATGACAATTGAATCAACAAATTATCATTGAAAATTGCTTATTTTTAACCATTTTTCCTCTATCGCGTCACCCATCCATTACTTATTTTGACTCGCTTCTTCACAAGTATATCACGAAAAAAATTATGAATTTTAATTTCATATTTTCATTATTTTTAATGAATTAGAGAGGATAATTCTTAATTTTAGTGATGATGGTTTTAACTAGCTCTATTCTCATAACTCCTAGGTGAGTCTGGTAACCAAGCTTTGTGGTTGGCATATCTGTGCAACTTCAAGGAAAATTTTGCAACATCAGTTTCTTTCCTGGCATTAATGACATGGATTTTTTTTATTTACATTATACCTACATAAATTCTACAAACCTCCATGTCATATCAATAGTCAGAAATCTTGTGTAATGCAAACTTGAGTGATTGAATTCAAGCATAATTTTTAGGCAACCAAGGAATAATTTGGAAGATAGAAAAAATTGGTTTTATTTAGCAAATCCACAATTAGGTTACCTATGAAGTTCTCCAAAAAATTGGTAGATCAAGAGACACCCTTCATTCTTTCAACGGTTTATTTATGGTCATACTTTTTTTCTAGCTATACCTCAAACTAAGCGACTAATTAGAAAGGTAGACCAAATCAAGTTATTATCATCTAATTCCATGTTGAATAAAGCTTATGTAATTAAATATTTAGTGAGGGATACACAAAAAAAAATAAATTGTAGAACTGATCATGATTTGATAGGCCATATTTGGGGAAATTGGTTCTAATTTTCCCTTGATCTTCTCATATAAATATATGGGAAAAAACGAGGTTCCAAAATTCAAAAGGGAGAGGTTCTATCACTATTTTATGTCAGTGGGATGATCCCATGTTGTTACCACTGAGGATCAAGCTCCTCTATGTTATTATTTAGGTAAGTTGTGCTTTGATTAATACAAGATTGATCATGCTTTAGTTTTATCTCTTGTGTTAAATCTTATTACGATTTAGGTTCACCTCAAGAAGAAAAAAATTCCTATTTTCATGGGCACACAAACCAATTGTGTTCCCCCTTTTATCTTTGTGTGATTTAATGTAATTTTGTTTCTAGTTTAGATATCATAGAAATACCATGTTTTAGTAGATCCATTCACTCAGGAAGTATATTGCGTGGTTTATTTCTTAATGTGTGTATTATGTTTATATAATTCCCTTTGTTCTGACTGAAAACACTAGATTAATGGTTTGTTGAATTTATCTGGTTTCGATATAGTATATATAAATTATTATGTCATATTTGATATCTAATCTCATGTACTAGTTTACTCTTAGTTCCTTTGTGATTTAATCTAAAGAGCGTTGGTTTTGTAAGATAATTTTCTATGTGATTGGATGTAGGGTTTCATATAATTTTTTTGTATCATCACACAATTTCATTCATAATCAATAACTCTATCTCAGACATATCTAGATTAACAAGATTAGGTTCTGTAATGTTTAGTTCATGCTTACTAGTTGTGCCTTGTAAATATTGATGTAGAGGAACTATTTTACTGAGATATCCCTTGGCATCCACACTCACTAAATTATTTATTATTTTATTTATGAATTTGATCAGTAAGGATTATGTGTTGGTTAAAGAATGGGTGCTCGGTCAGATTCAATATTTCAGCTTGAAGTATTAATAATACTTTATCTCTCTTGTTCAAGATTAATATATGTCTTGTTTAATGACTAATGACTATTAATCTAGGTTATCATTGATGTCAATATTGCAATATTCTGGACAATAAACAATGATGTGAAGCCAAGTAGAGTAGATCCATGAAGCAACAGGGGTATATCAATATGGCAATATTCTAGGATACTAAATGATGATATGAAGCCAAGGAGAAGCAAAGTAGATCCATGAAGAAACAAGAGCAAGAATTCAAGGAGAAAGGCCATCAAGAAAGCCAAGCCATGAGTATTGAAGAGTATCAGAGTAGTTAACACATCAAAGGAGTATTGTAGAATATCAAAGCAAGAGAGTCATATCGGAAAAGATATCAGAAGCCGTCATGGTATGAAGGTATCAGAGAAGTTCATTGAAAAGCATTACAATTCCAAAGGAAGACCTATTGGAGCAAGAGGAGCCATATGAGGAGCATCGCATGTATTATATGCCCAAGAAGCCCCACAAAGAGGAAGAAGTCGTCAAAATAGAAGGAAAAAAGAGGAACACGCATCCGGAGGAGAAGCCAGTGGAAGAGCAGTTAACAGAGGAGCCATATCATGAGATATCAGAGGAATATCAGAGAAGAGCTATTGGAGCAGTGCATCGGAAGCCATCACGGAGTCATATCATACTAGAAAAAAGTAGAGGAGTATATATTGGGTTAATGTATATAACCACATATATTGGGTTAAAGTATATAATATCAAGTTAAAGTCAAAGTGAATGCACATGGTTATATTCGAAAAGGAATATTTGTAACAATGGTAGTGGTTTTCAGGCAGGTGCTAGGTAGTAAGTGGTATTTAGAGGAAAGTGACCCATTCCATTAATCGAGCGACACGTAGCATGAGGGTGGAGAGAGAAAACCGCTTTATCGTGCGAGTATTCTTTGTGCTATTTGTCCACCCGAAATCTCTGATAGCCATTGGATCTAGTGCGAGTTAATCTACAATGGAGAATGAGCCTGATAAAGGTAAGCATCGATAAACACACCAAGACTATGGAAAACCAGAAAATGCAAGTTCCTATGTGTTTATGTATATTCCCATTATACGAGGGTTATAATAGAATTAAATGGGACAAAGGGTTATGGGTTAAGTCTGCATTAACCAATGTTAAGAACGGGGGAGTATATATATATATTATATAGATGCAATACAATACATGGCCCGAGGATTCCATTGTAATACACTTTAAAGTTACATCGCATCCGCCATATCGCAAGCCTCTTTAAAGCCTTGCCGCATTAAAATTCCGATTGCGATATAATTGTGGACCCGACTACACCATTGAAATATGATTTAATATATTATTGCATCCACCTATCGAAACTCTCATAGTGCAAGTTATAAAGGGTTGTCACCCCTGAAACCTCTGATTACGATAATATATGCGGACCTGCAGCTCCATTATAAACCGCCCTAATGTAATATCACATCCATTGTGTCGCTAGTCTCTCAGGGATGTTAAATCCATCGATTGTGATGGAGCTATGGACCCAATGGAGTTATTAACAACAATTTATAATCATATCACATCCAGTAGGGGCAATCGGTAGTCAGCCATTGGTGATGTTATAGACATGACTTATAAAAGACCTCTTGAAAACTGTGATTGCGATTGTGATCGTGACATGGAATGTGGGACCTCCCTGTTGGTACAGTCTCTCTAATGAAATCCTCCATAAATAATGAAGTCTAATATATGAATATTATTAAAAGAAAAAGGACCTCTCAGATATTTTTTAATAAGAAACAATTCTTTGTATTTTGGCCTCCCTTTCTCCTCAACATGTCTTGTGAGTATTGGAACACTCGAATAGACATAGGAAGACATGGATTGGAAAGACGAAGTGTCAAGTGATCATAGATGGTTGAGCGAGTGCAAAGGAAGTTAAAGCGATAAGAGGAGGGAAGCCAGAAGGTTGAGCAAGAGTTGAGGAAGCCGAATCTCAAGTGAGCGAAAGTAAAGCCAAAGGTCAAGCGTACCAAGATAAGAAAATCGAGAATTGTCTTTGTGTAGTTGTTGTTCGAAAATTGGAAGAAAGGAGCAAGCCATAGGTCCAGGGCTGAAGGTCCAGCAGGACAAGAGACAGTCGAAGGACAAGCAACTCTGTTGATCGTGTTACCCTTGTGAAAGGCTCAGACCTATGATGAATTAATCAGGTACATAATGCATTCTGAAGAACAATTATGTGATGTAATCAATAAGTTTTATCTAACATCCTTTGAAGAGAGAAGTATTTAGTAGAGAAGTAGTCATGTCTGAAGCATTTACTGTGACAGTTAGAACAGAGGCTTGAAAAAGAGAGTTGGTTCTTGTGCAGAGATTAGTGCAGCGAATAGTAGACTCACTAAAGTTGTGTAGAGACATTATCAAAGATCATGATGGCTATTTGATATCATCATGAGATAACTTTTGCAGACTCTGTGTGGAAAGTATGAAGAGTTTTATAGACTTCTTCATAAGAAGACTAGTTGCCATTGATGTTGGAGCATGGAGACTACAGTGAAGTTGTAATCAAATAGAATTCAACAAAGAAGAGTTTTGGGAGTAAAACATTACTATCAAACATGTCTTGACAAGATTAGGTGAAATCCCTTGGGGTTGGTGCCTCAAAATTTGGAAGGATTGGTGTTCTTGGAGTTGGTGCTCCTATATCCAAGGTCAGTGGCTTCACACTAGAGGGTTGGAGCCCTTGAGGTTGGTTCCTAAGAACTGGAAGGTTTGGTGTCTTGGGAGTTGGTGCTCCTAAGTCCAATGTTGGTGCCTTAACAAAACATAGTTTCTGCTCTGGAGGTTGGAGCCTCACAAAACTCCAAGTTGGTGCTTGGAAACAGATTGGAATCCTATATATTTGTATCTATTTTATTGCAAAGATTATATTAATAAAATCATTTATTCTTGTTGTTCATATTGTGTTTTGAATATAAATGTTTTAACAGGTAAAATAACAATTGAAAAGAAATACTGATTCACCCTGCCTGTATTTCCAACAATTGGTATCAGAGCCAGTATCTTCATTCAAAGCCTAATAGCTTGAAGGTTGATCTTTACAACACAAATGGTGATGTCAAGGAAGAAAGTCTCCAATCCTCCTAAGGATGTGTCTCCCTCTACCACTGAAATAGAAGACAATCAATTTGAGGAGGCTCCATGGTTCAACGGGAACTTTAATATATGGGAAGCAAGAATGAGGAATTTCTTAAAGACTCAAGGCATTGAAATCTCGAAAGCAGTAATTGTTGATAGCATGATGGATGGAGAATCCAAGGACTACAATGAAAAAGAAATGAAGGCAATCTTGGATGGGCTACCTAATTCTATAAAGAACAATTTAGGAAAATGTTCATTAGCAAAGGGTATATGGGACAAACTTCATGACCTTCACTTAAAAGGAGCATTGACTATGACCATCAATCAAGAAGATGATGGAAATCAAGAAGAAAATCCAGTACCCATCATAGAAGCTGAAAATAAGAATGATGACTGTTACACTGAATTTTGTCACTCTGACTATCTGCAGTATGTGGCCTCATCAATAGCCACATTGTCCTCTTTGTCAAGCCCCATACCTCTGCTCTTCATGTCAAAACCTCAA
>APFE030687339.1:42899-59158 GCA_000404065.3 Pinus taeda
CAGTATGATAGATATATTTTGTTTTATAATGAATATTCAGATGCTATGTAATTGTTTGCCTTGTTAGTGAACGCAGGTCTGAAGGTGAAGGAGGAGCTCATCCGGATCAACAAGACTGGACTACTACGACAAGCATTGGACCTAAGGTAAGATCGAGAACATTTGAATACTTGTAAAATGATGTGTATCTAGAGAAGGATAGCTCTTATTTGGTTTGTTTGTCATTAGAGAGTCTTAGACTCCTAGGAAGGTTAGATTTGTCCGCAAGTATAACTCATTCCGCTTGACAATGACATCAAGGCTAAAGAAGATCTAGAAGATGAAGAGAATGAAAAATATTTTGTAGAAGATCTCCTCGCTCAACTTATAGCTACCATGGAAGAGATTATCAATTTGAAAAAGGAAAACAGGAACTTAAGAAGAAAGCACTAGCTGGTGACCAAGACCAAACAAGGAAGAAAGTTGATCTTGTCCAACTTCAAATACAGGAAAGGGATGAAGAGCTTATCAAGCTTATGAAGGAATTTCATCAAAGAAAAAGAAAGCAACATGAAGAAGTCATATCCATGAAAAATCAATTGGATAAAACAAAGAAATGGGAAGATACCTTGTCAAGTCAACTTGAACAAAGGCACATTAGCTTGAACAAAATTGAAGAGGAGATTGGTCAATACAAGGTAGAGGTCTCCTCTTTCAAATCTCAACTACAAGAAGCAAGAAAGTTAGCAGAAGGAGCTGATAAGACAATGGAAGAATTGGAAATCATAGAAGAATAGGTTGATGAAGCAAAAAAGAAGAGAAACACCATGATATGTCAACTAAAAGCAAAGGATGAAGAAATTTTCAAATTAAAATCTAACATCAAACTTCTCAAGGCCGAAACATGTAAATCTACAAGGATCAAGGAAGAAATGGAGAGCAGTCTAGCAAAGGAAAATGAAGAAATCTTCAAAATGAAGTTAGATATCAACTCCCTTAAAATAGAAGCAATTGAAACTGATCATATCAAGGAAGAAACTAAGAAACAACTTTCTAAGAAGAATAATGAGTGTGAAAGATTGGAAGAAGAGATTGTCTTCCCCAGGAAAAGGGTTGAAGGGATGAACAAAACCTTGAGAGCTCTCAAGCCTTGGATGACATGCTCAGCCATCAAAGATGTCCATTTGATAAATCAAGCCTCAATTGTGCAGGTGAATCCTCAAACAAGAATGATAATGCTTCAAACAAAGGGATGTGAAGAAGCCATAAAGAAATGGTGATGCTCCTAGTTCCAGCAAAGGCAAGGAGAAAAATCAAGGCAACAATGGAAAAAATCCTACTCCAAGAAGAAATGTAGATAATGTCAAGGATGCTAGAAGAAATGGTTATTATCAAAGGATCTCAAGATAGAAAGACTTCAGAAGTACATCAAGGAAATCTCCATCTCCTAGGTACCAAATTTTATTTCTTGGTTATTGTTATTCTTGTACAAAATTTGGTCACATGGAAAAAGATTGTAAAGCATATCATACAGATAGATGTTATGGTCCCTAACCATATCATAAATATAGATACTATGGTCCCCAACAATCTCCAAGGAACAATTTTGTAGGAACAAATCATGAATTGTTATTCATGAACAATGTATAATGCTTCAAGTGTCATAACATTGGTCATATGGCACATGATTGTAATTTAACTTGGGGTCTTACACAAACTAGAACCATGCAAAAGAAGAAAGTTACACAAGTATGGAGAAAGAAGCAAATACAATCTGAAAGTCCCTTGAACTCTCCAGCCAACAACACATGTTGTTGACCTGATCTTCGACAATCTAAGCACTTGATACGAAGACTCTGCCAAAAGTGATGATGCATACAGTCAGGGGGAGCCTGTGATTCTTGATCATTATTGCATAAAAATTGAAGTGAAGAATCTTTAGGCATTGTTGAAGCCATGATAAAGTAGTTCTAATACATGAAGAGGGGATAATGTGCTAGTTGCAACAATCCTTCTATCTTGAGTAAAAAGAAGAGCACTATGACAGGGGGAGTAACAGACCCATGAAGATTTACTATTCATGAAGAAGAGTAGCAGTTCAACAGGGGGACTCCCTGTGCACTCCTTTCCCATTGATTTCAAAGGGGGAGGGAAGAAGAATATTGCTATCAATAAAAGGGGGGGAGATTGTTAATCTAGGTTGTCATTTATGTCAATATGGCAATGTTCTAGACAGTAAACAATGATGTGAAGGCAAGTAGAGCATATCCATGAAGCAACAAGAGTATATGAATATGGAAATATTCTAGGATACTAAATGATGATATGAAGCCAAGGAGTAAGGCCATCAGGAAAGCCAAGCCATGAGTAAGAGTCTATTAATGGAGGAGTTAACAAGGGAGACATATCAAAGCTATCACTTATGCTTACAAATATTACAGAGTATCAGAGGAGTATTGCATAATATCAGAGCAAGAGAGTCATATCGGAAAAGATATCAGAAGCCATCAAGATATGAAGCTATTAGAGAAGTTCATTGAAAAACATTGCAAAGCCAAAGGAAGACCTATTGGAGTAAGAGGATCCATATTAGGAGCATTGCATGTATTATATGCCCAAGAAGTCTTCCAAAGAGGAAGAAGTCATCAAAAGAGAAGGAACAAAGAGGAACACGTATCAGGAGGAGAAGCTAGTGGAAGAGCAGTTAACAGAGAAGCAATATCATGTGATATCAGAGGAATGTCAGAGAAGAGCTATTGGAGCAATTCATCGGAAGCCACCACGGTGTCATATCAGACTAGAAAAGAGTGGAGGAGTATATATCAGGTTAAAGTATATAACCACATATATTGGGTTAAAGTATATAATATCGGCTTAAAGTCAAAGTGAATTCACTTGGTTATATTCCAAAAGGTAGATTTCTAATAGTGGCAGTGGTTTTCCGGCGGATGCTAGGCGGTAAGTGGTATTTAGAGGAGAGAGCTCGATTCCATTAACTGAGTGGCACATAGCACAAAGGTGGAGAGAGAAAACCACTTTATTGGGTGGGTATTCTTCGTGTTATTTGCCCACCCAAAATCTCTGATAGCCATTAGATCTAGTGTGAGTTAATATATGGTGGAGAATGAGCCTAATAAAGGTAAGCATTGATAAACGCACCAAGGCTATGGAAAAGTGGAAAATTCAAGTTCCCGTGTGTTTGTGTATATTCCCATTATACGAGGGTTATAATAGAATTAAAGGGGATAAAGGGTTATCCAGCACTAACCAAAGTTAGAATGGGGAGTTATATATATTATTATTATCTATATATTTATTTATTCTATTATTTATATTATATATTTTTTATATATTATATCTATTATTTTATAGATGCATACAATACATGGGCTTAAGGATTTGTAATACACTTTAAAGTTACATTGCATCTGCCATATCGCAAGCCTCTTTAAAGCCTTGCCACATTAAAATGTCGATTGTGATATAATTGTGGACCCGACTACACCATTGCAATATGATTTAATATATTATCGCATCTGCCTATTGCAACTCCCATAGTGCAAGTTATAAAGGGTTGTCACCCCCAAAACCTCTGATTGCGATAATATATGCAGACCCGTAGCTCCATTATAAACCGCCCTAATGTAATATCGCATCTGTTGTGTTGCTAGTCTCTAAGGGATGTTAAATTCACCGATAACGATGGAGCTATGGACCCGACGGAGTTATTAACAATAGTTTATAATCATATCACATCCAGTAGGGGCAATCAGTAATTGGCCATCGACGATGTTATATACATGACTTATAAAAGACCTCCTAAAGGCTGTGATTGCAATTGCGATTGTGACGTGTTATGTGGAACCTCCCTGTTGGTACAATCTCTGCAATGAAATCCTCCATAAATAATGAAGTCTAATGTATGAATATTATTTAAGGAAAAAGGACCTCTCTGATATTTTTTAATAAGAAACAATTCTTTGTATTTCAACCTCTCTTCCTCCTGAATGTGTCCTGTGAGTATTGGAACACTCAAATAGATAGAGGAAGCCATGGATCAGAAAGCTGAAGTGTAAAGTTTTGTGTATGACATCTGGTGAAGTTGGCGACCGGTCCACATTCAAGATCTCTAATAGAAGCCTAGGTTAATGACGGCTTTTTATTGCCCTTCCTTGTGTGAGACCCTTTTCTAATAGTGATCTTAGGTCCCTAATGTTCCTATCTACACATAAATGGAGTAGTGCCTTAACTTGTATTATATTGGATTTAAAATTAATGTTTAACAATTTTTGTTATCAATCAACTCATGCAACATTTTGGCACCATTTTCCGGGATACGTTCAAGACATAATAACGATGGTGATTGATGAGCCTCTGTATTGCAACAAGAATGCTACAACTCCGAAGGCTACCGACTTTAATTATCAACCGGCAGTTCGTACAAACAACTTAAGAGTGTCGACACTATATGTGCGGCATACAATGTGTCTTTCCTTGGTTGTCATGATGTAATGGAGTGCATGTACTGAAGTCAAATCCTAAACTAATTGCAGAAAATGAAATATTTGAAATGGAACCTTAACCTATTGCAAGAAAGAAAGTACAAGGAAAGAGATAGAAATTCAATGGTAAGTCACACCATTTTCTAACTAACTTCTAAGAGGCTTTGCTTCAAAATAATTCTAAGTTAACATGCATCAAATCCTACTATCCCAAGCATGCAGTTTCAAACCATCAAACTTTCTACTGTTGTGCATGTAAATGAATAAAATAAATTTGTTTTCCTTTTTGTCTTTTTTCCATGTTAGAGTGTGAAAGCTAATCCCTCTTGGTGATGTGGAAGGTGGCTTGGAGATGATGGTGAATGGTAAGAAGGTTTGGGATACAAGTAGCAACCCTTTGCTAGCTTCCTAGAGGATTTTTCCTCAATTCGGCCTCAAAACATGCTTTCCTATAGGATGCTACTGTGATTTCCTACAGGATCCCTTGATTTTCCTACAAGATGTTCAAATTTACAATAATTCATCGAATGACCAAGCAAATCAAATTCAGATTGTATAGGAAAAATTTTGGTATTAACTAGGATATTGTAGGTCCCCATTCCAAGTGGAATAACTCAAAAATACCTTTCTTAACCCATGCAAAAAAAATAAAAAACATTACTAGTTGAAAATCTAGAAATTTGAGAACTAGTGAGCTAGTAAATTTGAAAAATGCCTAACCAAAACAAGAGTAAATTCAATGGGGTGATTTTTGTTATGAGCTATAATGTTTTTGTGATCTAATTCAAGTGGAATCAATTTGATTGAAGCTCATTAGCATGCTCTAAAAAATAGAAGAAATTTAATGTTCTTTGCTAAAAAGGAGGTGCAGCAATCTAGATTTGGGAATGAGAAGACTAATCCAAGAAACTCAATGATTATTATGAACTTCCAAAGCTCTTCCAAGGATGAAATAATGACTTTTATTCTTCAAAATAGCTTACATCAACCATTTAACTCAATCCTACAACAAGAAATCATTAATACTAAATGGAGAAATAGAAAGAAATAAAAACTAGAGATGCATGTGAATAAGCAATGAAAGGAAGAAAAGAAAATAATACAAAAGGGCTCTGAGGTTCTTGGTATGACCAAGCCCAAGGAAACTTAGAGACCTATGAGGATAACAAGATTTATAAGCTGAACATGACACCAATCTTCATTATTTTCATCAATAGAATTACATCCCTGCAAGAAAATACAATGGAGCTGCAAAAATACAAGCTCTCTTCACAATAACACTAGTGAAAATATCTTCCTAGAGGAAAAATCGACTTGGTACTTATAAAAAATTATTAGGAAACATTCCCCATGAAAGGAGGAATCTTTCCCCACCAAAATCCCTTGATTAGTGGATCTAGTCCCCAATACTAGGAATTTGCATTAAATGGCAAGGAACACATTCCTAGATTTTCTCAACCATCCCTAGAGGAAAATTCGACTTGGTACTTATGAAAAATGATTAAGAATCATTCCCCATGGATGGAGAAAGATTTTCCCACCAAAATCCCTTGATTAGTGGATCTTCTCCCTTGATTGGTGGATCTGCTGCCTTGATTAGTGGAACACATTCCTAGATTTTATCAATCATTGGAGTTCCACAATTGTGCCATAACTCCATAACATCTTGTTGACTTGTTATTTATTATTAATCCTCCAGTAGTAGGGAACAAGTCCCTAAATTATCTCCTCCTCCAACTATTCATAATCTACCCAATATTCTCATAATATTCGACAAAAGTAAATAATATTAGGCACAAATATTCAATTATTCATAAACCTTCATAATGAATATATTAAAGATAAAAGTAAATTATCTAATGAAAAAAGAGAGGTTTAATTTGCTGAAAGATGGTCATAGGATTTAATGTATGTTTTAAGTTAGAGGCATGGGCCTAAATTTATGTCTACTTTAGAGTTCCATCATACCCCCTGCTGAAAGTGTTGCTCATCCTCTAATCAACATAATGACCTCATCGTGCCTCATCCATGGCCTTTCCATTAAGAATATTGGCTATAAGCTTTGCAAGGACAAGCCCAAAAACATAATTTTTGAAAAAAATATCATTGTATCTTGAGACCATTAGCTTGTTTTCTTTCCTTTATTCAAGATGAGTTCTTGAATATTTTTTTGTTTAGCAAGGTCTTCCATATTGTTATCAACATTCTGCCACCTTGTTCCACAATTTGAACACCTCTAACACCTTCAGAATGAATTTAGATGAGAACTAGGACATCTTGTAGGAATTCATGTCAAACCTACAGGAAACCCTGTTAAAACTACAAGAAACCAGTTTTGAGCATAAACGATAAATGGAGGTTACGGAAGGCCGTCAACATGACTCCCATGCATTTCTCCCATTTTTAGGCCCTAGACAAAAGCTAGAAAGGTATTGGAGACCTCTTGGAATAGCTATTTTCATCACTGTAGTTTGATTTATATTTTGATGGTGAATGACTTATTTCATTTTGTTGCCTTCTTCTTCTCCCTTGTGGCCTAGATGATTACCTAATGGCCTTGGAGTTCTCTGTTTTGATTAGGTCTCTCTTAAGCACTGTCATTTTGGGTTTTAGCACAATTTTTTATTTCTTCCTTCTTGCAGCAGCACTCTACCTTCTTGTAGTAGTCATTCCTTCTTCCTTCAGAGTCTTCTAACTGCATGGGAGTGATGTGAGATGATGAAGAGGGATTGGATGATGATGTTAGGGCTCAAAGGGAGTGGTGTAGGTTTTTGAAAATGGAAAGGATGCTCTTCTTGTTTTTTTCTCAAGAATGAAATGGGATTGATAAATGATGAATAGATAGCGAATATGAAGTGGATGGAGTGCTTGGAGTGTTGTGGCGACTTGGCCTTTGCAAACATTTTTTCTTTTAACTGCTTTCCTCTTTCCTTGAAATCATCACCCTTCATAATTTGACTTTTCAACATTGCATGAGTGAAGGAGTGAGCTAAAATCAACTAGTTGAAGGTGGCTGAGACTACTGACCCATCCTTAGCTTATAAAACCTCATCACTCATGCATTGACAAAAAATTTATAACTATGATATGCTCAAGAGAAGACGTCAAGAAAATTTCATACCTGTACCTACCTAATGGTTGTTGGAGAGACATGCATGTTGTTGCTGAGTTGATGTTGATGTGCAGGTGTCAGATGGTGATGGTGATGATCTTGATGCTACTGCTAAGCATGAGAGGAGCTTCTTTGACCTCTGGATCTCGTTTAAAACTGCTCACTCCTAATCATGGAGGTGTTGTTCTGTATCATGTAGTTTTATAGGACAACGACTTGTTTTGTCCATATCTCTCAAACGGCATACTGGATTTAGCTGAAACTTTTTTAGCATGTTTCCATCATCATTATGCACCTCTCCATAGAATATTTTTGGTTAATGGATCCACATATCTCGATAAAAACTAAAAATGGATGAAGCTAATGAAGGTTTATTTCTTGGAAACTATGCACTGGAATTTGTTGAAATTGCTTTGACATGTTACCAGCATCCATATGCATCTCCCCATGAAACAACTTTTAAATGGATGCATGGATATTTAGAAAATGCAAAAAATATTTGAAGGTGATGGAGGTCAATTTCATGGAAACTATGCACTAGAATTTGATGAAATTTTTTGAGCATGTTACCATCGTCCATGTGCATCTCCCCCTAAAATAGCTTGGCAAATGGATGTATGGTTGTCAAGTTATGGAAAAAACAAATTTTTGCTCTTTGTATTTTTTGTATCCTGTAGTAAAATAGAGCATCCTATAGTTTTTTAGAACAACGAGGAAAATGAGTGGTAGAAGATTGAGGATGATGGGTCGACGGTGAAAATAGATGAGGGTGATGGAGTGGCATGGCTTGGGCCTTGTTTGAGCATTTGAGTGAAGTAGGAGAAAGTCAAAATTTGACTTCTTTTGACTAGGCTTGACCAATTTTCTTTTTGGTACCAACTTGCTCTTGTTGTTTGCAGATGTTGGAGAGTACATGCATGCATGGAGCGACGATTATTTTATTTTTTCTCTTTCTTTCTTCTAGGCCTACTAGTCATCTCAATGTGGTTTTCAACTAGTAGGCCTGCCTAGGCACCTAAAGGGAGGTTTTCACTTAGGATCTTCTTTTTTCTCTTTTCTTTTTTCCACCCATTGACCACGTCATGGAGGTTTTCAATCAATGAGCCAATCTGAGGCACCTCCAAGGAGGTTTTCACCTTACATTTTTATTTTTGCTCTTATTTTTCATTTTTTTCTTCTACCCTACCCTACTTGAAAAACAAAATCACTTTCAAGTATAATAATACTTCCAATGGAGCCATATGCACATCAAGATGATAGAAAAAATGATGTGGAGGCTTGAAATGTATGCATTGACATGTACCTAGATTTCAAAGACCAAATGATTTGACTTTGAAAGGATCAAGCATAGTTGAGGAAGAGAGTGATGCTTTAGCTTAGTGACTGTCTGGAACCATATTTCAATATAGTTGTGATGTCCTTGGTTCTTTTGCTGATTTAGATCATTCTTCATGTCTTCTTCTACCATGACCTTCAAATCTTCCTCTTTTTGTTGATTGTTTTCTTGAATACATGGAGGATTTAATGGTAACCATCACGGAGTTCTCTCGATTTCTGATTTTGATGTCTACTCTTCATCAATCGCAACCCATGGTTCTGTGGTATTCTTATTTGAATCTTCTTCTTTTGGATGTGGTCCTTCAATGATATCAAGATGATCTATTTTTGCAATACTCTTCCTGAGCTATGGTGAATACCATTGATCTCAAGAGGAGATGTTTGGAAGTGTTGTACCTCAACATTATAAGTGGGTGGAGCTACATCAATGTGTGGGTTTGGGAATGGTGGTATAGGTAGTTGAATGGGTGTGTATATTTGAGATGGATGTGGATGGAGTTGTGGTTGTGGTGGAGGTGAATGGTAAGGATAACATGGACTTTAGTATGGAGAATATCGAGGAAAGCATTGAGGATATTGTGGATGGCTCCCATAAGTTCCTTGCCAACCTTGTTTCGAAGATTGGTTTCGGGGTTGAGATGGCCAATGTCGCCAAGGAAAGAGTTTGTTCCAATTACTTTGAGGTGGATGTGCATAAGCTTGAAACTTTGAATTAGGATCTTGCATCATATCAAGCTAAATAGGTTTCCATGGTCGTCTTGGAGCTACATAACATTGTTGTATTGGCAATTGACTTGCGCCATTGTCCTCTTGGTGAACTTCCTTCAACCTTGGTAATGAGGAGAAACATTTAACATCATGTGATTCTACATGGACAACAGAAGCATCTTCTTTTTTCTCATTTTGTATTCTTAACATTTGTACTTGTTTTTTTAGATTTCTAAGAATTTTTATTTTGAAGTCATCAAACAAATTTCCAAGTTTAGCTTGACTTACCGATCTTGATGTTGATTGACTTACTCTTGCTTTTCCTCTTGATATGTGTTTGCATGTTTCACAAATTTCCTCAAATGATAATTGATATAAATCACCTCTACTCATGAGATTAAGGATATTAATCCACTCATCTCTAATTGTTCTAAGTAAGACGGTTTTTAGTGTGTTGGATCCTAAATGATGAAGTTTTTCCCTCTTAACATTATACATGAACCTCTCTATTAGATCCTCAAGGCCCTAATCTTCTCTTTGATTCATTCTAAATATTTCTTATTTAAGATCATGATATTTATATTTTTCTATGAATATATTTTGCATATCATTCCATTATCTTATTGAATTAGTCCCTAAACTCATGAACCATTTAAGAGTTGTATCCTTCAATGTTGCTGGAAACAATCTCAGTTTTTGAGTTTTTAATAAGTAACCATAAGATTTACAAACAATTTCAAATTCAAAGAGAAAGGTTTTAGGATCCTCTAACCTTAGACCACGATATTTTGGAAGAAAATATGGAGGGATGTTCTTCATGTGCACACTTCCATCAGCATCTTGAATGGAAAATCCTATAGGATCTTCCTCATTATCATCATCGCCATCAATTTCTTCTACATTCTTTGTCATTTTCTTCTTCTAGCTGCAAAAGTGAATGATGATATGGATGTTACTGAACGACGTGATCCAATGGGGGGGTGGGTTGGTGTTGGAGAATTTTGTTTTTGTTTTTATGATTGAATGAAAACTATGATGCAATGCAATTTTCTACTTTTGAAATTAAATATGCCTAATGAAAATATTTTTTGTTTTTTGCAAAAATTAAAAAGAAATGAATCAACTAGGGAAGAAAACAATGCATACTTTGACACCTCCTCGACAACAGTGCCAAAAAGTGACGAACCTCAATATTGCAACAAGAATGCTGCAAATCCCAAGGCTATTGACTTTAATTATGAACCCGGGCTTCATACAAACTTAAGAGGTGTCAGCACTATATATGCGGCGTACAATGTGTCCTTCGTTTTTTGTCATGATGTAATGGAATGCATGTATTAAATTCAAATCCTAAACTAATTATAGAAAATCAAATGTTCGAAATGGAACCTTAACCTATTGCAAGAAAGAAAGTACAAGGAAATAGACGGAAATTCAATGCTAAATCACACCATTTTCTAACTAACTGCTAAGATGATTTGCTTCAAAAGAATTCTAAGTTAACATGTATCAAATCCTACTATCCTAAGCATGCAGTTTCAAACCATCAAACCTTCCACTGTTGTGCATGTAAATGAATAAAATAAATTTGTTTTTCCTTTTGTCTTTTTTCCATGTGAGAGTGTGAAAGCTAATCTCTTTTGGTGATTTGGAAGGTGACTTGGAGATGATTATGAATGGTTAAAAGGTTCGGGAGACAATTAGTGACCCTTTGCTAGCTTCCTAGAGGCTTTTTCCTCAATTTAGCCTCAAAACAAGCTTTCCTACAGTATGCTACAGTGATTTCCTATAGGATCCCCTGATTTTCCTACAAGATGTATAGATTTACACTAATTCATCGAATGACCAAGAAAATCAAATCCAAATTGGATGGGAAAGAATTTTGTATTAACTAGGATGTCTTAGGTCCCCATTCCTAGTGGAATCACCAAAAAATACCTTTGTTAATCCATGAAAAAAAATAAAAAAACATTACTAATTGAAAATCTAGAAATTTGAGAACTAGTGAGCTAGTAAATTGAAAAGTGCCTAACCAAATCAAGTGTAAATGCAATGGGGTGGTTTTTGTTATGAACTAGAATGATTCTTTGATCTAATTCAAGTGGAATCAATTGGATTGAAGCTCGTTATCATGCTTTAAAAAATAGAATAAATTTATTGTTCTTTGCCAAAAAGGAGGTCCAAGAATCTAGATTTGGGAATGCGAATACTAATCCAAGAAAATCAATGATTATTATGAACTTCCAAATCTTTTTCAAGGATGAAATAATGCTTGTGATCCTGCAAAAGAACTTACATCAACCATTTAACTCAATCCTACAACATGAAATCATTAATACTAAATGCAGAAATAAAAACTAGAGATGCATGTGAATAAGAAATGAAAAGAAGGAGAGAAAATGATACAAAAGGGCTTTGAGGTTCTTGGGATGGCCAAGCCCAATGAAACTCAGAGACCTATGGAGGAGAATAATATTTAGAAGCTAAACATGGCACCAATCTTCACTATTTTCATCAATAGAATTACATCCCTGCAAGAAAATACAATGGAGCTGCAAAAATACAAGATCTCTTCACAATAACACTAATGAAAATCTCTTCCTAGAGGAAAATTTGACTTGGTACTTGTTATCTCAAAATCAAGCACTAGAAGGTTGCAGACCAGGCTAACTTCAAGTAACTATTTCAAACCAAACTTTGGCTAAAGCTTAGCCTCTTTAGCCTGAGAGGGCTCTCTCAAAGGTTATTAATGTTGACCTATGACAAGATGGCTAACTCTTATAAGACACAATGAACAAGTATGCTGGCTGGAAAAAATATTAAATTGATTCCCATTGGGCTTATGGAGTCACTCATACCTCAGTAAACAACAACACTATCTTTTCATACAAATCAGGGCACTTAACATCTAAATGTTCAAACATAACTCACATGAAACCACAGTTTGCAAAGGCATACAGGAAGTCGGAGCATGATCAATGAGTTCTGAGTGATTATGCATTTGCAAAACTGTAAAAGAACATTAAAGAAATATACCGTCACACATTTGAACAAGAAGATCCATTGTGAATCCTAAGAAGGAAAGCAGTCATTTGTATTACTAAACTTCTGTTTATACATAAGCCAAAACAGTCCTCTGTTTTTATAAAAATATCCAACCCTTTGTACATTGATGCTTCAGCTATATATAGAGCTCTTTACATAACTTGGATTCATCCTCAAGCATGAGGGAAATTCGAATTCATCCTACTATGACACCTAATGATACTTAAAACTAACTATTAAATGCAAATGACACCTAACTAGGAGTCCTAGAGACCTAATACAACTAGGAGTGTAACTCCTTATTATGATTACAAAAACCATATCTAAACATTTAAAGCATTCTTTGACACCTAACACTCCATGAATTCGAATTTGATTAAGCCTCCCACGTGGTCATCTGACTGCTGAAGACAAACCCTAGAAATTAGGGAACATGTTTCCCTGTTTTTAGGGTTGAGGATCCCTAAACATAGCAGGTGGGACAGAGCCTTTATCTCTTCATCCATGACAAATTTGACGAGACTGAAGGAGTTTTTTGTAGCCCATGTTGTCCAAAACAAAAACCTCTCCTGGTTTTTTAAAACATTTCTCCAGCTGTCCAGAAACGGTCCTTGAAAAACATGTGGCAAACAGGAAAAATCCGTTTTCTGAAAGACTGCACCTACAGCGGTTTTGTAGCGCAACTTTGGTCACCCGTTTCTCCCATCTCAGAATGAATTTGAGGAAACTGAAGGAGGCTTTTTTGAATCAATCAATTCTGAACAAAAACCTCTCTTGGTGTTTTGAAACATTGTTCCTACCGCCCAAAATAAGTCTTTGAAAAGCAGTTGTCAAACAGGAGATGAAAAACTGTACCTACAGCAGTTTCATAGTGCAACTTTGGTCACCTGTTTCTCCCAGCTCAGAATGAATTTGAAGAAACTGAAAGAGGTTTATGTATTGCAGCATGTTAGGAAGAAAAGCCTCTTTCATTTTGAGAAAATAAGTTCTCAGATGCTCAGGAAAGATTTTGGAAGTTAACTAGTAAAAACAGTTTTTCTGCTAAAACATGCTGCTACAGGGGTTTCGTAGCACGCTACGAAAACGCCTAGTTCAGTGATTTCACAGCTACTTTCAAAATTTCTCCAACATGATGTGATATATGACTTATAAACACCTGGTAAGACTTCTAAAACATGTAATGAGGCTGTCGAACCTTATTTGGAAAAGAGATATGATCTTAAAAGACTTATAACCTTATGACCTAACCCTTAAAGCATGAAATGACCTAGAGACCCTTTAACACCATGACTAGAAGAAGGGTTTGTAAATGAGAATGAAACTAATTGTGATGAGCTGACTCAAAACTTATAAGACTATGATTAGAAACAAGGCAACTTACCAAAGCTTAGAGACAAAGATTTTAGGGTGATAACAGTGGCTCCACTAGGGATAGTGTGCCCTTGTGGTATATTAAGAACTTGTAGCTCCAGTGCTGCTATCCATCCTCTAGAATAAAACTCTGAACCTTTGCCCAATTTTATCCTCAAGCCTTTATGTTTTCTGAATGAACAATTCAATCTGCACCTACTGAAATAGATGCTCAGTCAACCTACCCTGAGCTTATTTGCATTTTCCTACCTACCTACTAGCTCCAATTTCCACTTTAGGTCAAGCAACATGATATTTCCAATAAAGCCAATCAATTGTTCTTTCTGATATTGGAGGCTCTTGACTGCATTCAACCTCAAAATAACCATGATAGTGAGATGACCAAATCAACTTATAATGTACCTGATCTTCATAATGCAAATGAAAATGAAATACTGGTGTGCAAAGCTTTGCCATGTATTCACTTATAGGGTCAAAGAAAACATGATTATTTTGATGACAATCATAACACTCTAAATCCTCAGACAACTAATTCTTAACCACACAAGATCCCTTTGATGTACTGTCCAACTGCCTTTCTACATAATGCCCACAAACAATGTAATTTTCTTCATTATAAAGATCATTCTTTGATGCAAGCTGCTGCAAGGAATTACAAACATGAACCGTCTTTTCCTCTGCCTGAAGATTATAAAAGCTATCTTCCAGTACTTCTTCATGGGGTTTGCAATCAATTTCATACTCTTTATGATTGGGAGATTGAGAATATTACTGCATCTCTACATCAACATTAGAGGATTGACCATGGTTTTCATAAATAAACCCCTGCTGATCTTCATGCTGCATTTCATGAGATGTTATACATTCTTCTTGGTGTTGAAATGCATTGTTATGAAGAGCCTCTAAAATTTCTTCATCCATAAATTCATCATCATCATAACAATCCTCCAAATATTGAATAAAACCCATAGAATGTTTACAACAATCTTTGACCAGCAATAAGGAGGGATGACACTCTTTATACATGTCATAGAATGCATCATGGAAATTAGAAAGAGAATATAATGAACCATTTTCCAATCTTTTATACCAAGACCATGCTTTTCCTTCTAAAGTCGTCATAAACATCTTCATGAGACAATCTTCAGGGAAATGAACCTTAAGACTGCGTACATGCATATGGAACCTAACCAAATGAAGAGCAGCATTGTCTTTTGTTTCATCTTTGAATATTGGAAGATCCTCTAACCAATCAACCTTTGGCATAGAATTTGGAAAACTAGGGATATGAGACTGATTCATAGGAGCATACCTGGCATTCATTCTTGCAGTGGAACTCATCTTGAAACTTCATCAAGCTACTGATCTTCTAGCAGTGGAGTCAGCTTCCAATTTATTATTTGATGTGTGGAGTCGCCAAGGTAGATTTTCAGCCTCGAAAAGCTTTATGAGCTCCTGCTACCTTCAGAAGTTCAGTCTCATAATTTCGGGAATGAGTAATCTTCAGACTCCCGGCAGATGCACCAAAATTTTATCCCAAAATCAAGCACTGGAAGGTTGCAGACCAGGCTAACTTCAAGTAACTATTTCAAACCAGACTTTGGCTAAAGCTTAGCCTCTTTAGCTTGAGAGGGCTCTCTCAAGGGTTATTAATGTTGACCTATGACAAGATGGCTAACTCTTATAAGACACAATGAACAAGTATGCTGGCTGGACAAAATATTAAATTGATTCCCATTGGGCTTATGGAGTCACTCATACCTCAGTAAACAACAACAGTATCTTTTCATAGAAATCAGGGCACTTAACATCTAAATGTTCAAACATAACTCACATGAAACCGCAGTTTGCAAAGGCATACAGGAAGTCAGAGCATGATCAATGAGTTCTGAGTGATTATGCATTTGCAAAACTGTAAAAGAACATTAAAGAAATATACCATCACACATTTGAACAAGAAGATCCATTGTGAATCCTGAGAAGGAAAGCAGTCATTTGTATTACTGAACTTCTGTTTATACATAAGCCAAAACAGTCCTTTGTTTTTATAAAAATATCCAACCCTTGTTACATCCCTGTTTTAGCTATTTATAGAATTCTTATTTCTACCTAATTTGAGTTTCCTCCTCCAGCATGAGGGGAATTTAATAACTCGATCCTTATCTCTAATGACACCTATCAGCTATGTAACTAATCATTAAATA